>OX578148.1:81626557-81804057 GCA_951213105.1 Amaurobius ferox
TTTGATCACATATCAAATGCTTGCATCTGTTATATTTACCGCCGTAACTCTTTAGTGTGCGGTTCGTTCTCGTACATCTGATTGCACTCACACATTATATAGATCTAGCCAGTATTTTTGAACATTTGCACAATTCTTTAAGTCATGTCTTCCTTATTTCTTTTCTGGTCTGCTCTAAAGTCAAAACTCAATAACTCTACTGGTATGCTCTTAAGTCAAAATTCCATTATTGTCCTCCGGTCTGCTCTTAAGTCAAATCTCAATCGTTGTCTCTTGATTCTCGGGTCACAGGCTGTGGTTCCTTCGTTGGGGGGGGGGGGTTAACTCCTCATTTTTCCATTTGGCGCTTATTGGTTACTCCTTTATCCAATGGCACCATTCCACATCTCGTAAGGCCCAGCTCAGCCGCTCTGTCATGGCCCCCTAAATTTATGGTCTTCTGACCTTTAGGTTCACGTAGTGATAACATTCGGTGCCAGCCAGACTACACGATTTGTCCACCGTATTGGCCCCCATAAATATTCACATAAAACGTCTCATCAAATGTGAGATCCATCTCTAGTCTCACAGTTTGCATTTTCACACTATATAAAAACGGAAGTAATATTTTTGCGAAATGTTTTTAATTTGTAATATTGATCTGAAAGAGCACATATTTGCATATTTCCTACTATTTAGAGAAAATATCTAACTAAGTGCATACATGTAATTTTTTTAATTTATAATTGAAGATTTAATCCATGTACGTTTTTGAAATTTTATGTGCAAATACATTATGTAAGATTGGAAATCTAAAACAGCTTACTCTGTATCATGATATTCACTTGCAATAGGTTCTTTTTCAGGTTGGTCTCTGCGGAAATGAGGTGGCCAATATCATTGATAAGGAGGGTGCTGCTGAATCCTTGTCTTCCAGCGCTGAATTGACTTTTATTGAACTTTTCTCCAAAAGGCAAATTATTGACAGAAACACTTGGAAGTTTCCACTAGTCCATAGTTGGTGTCATCGTGTTTGTCCTTGTGGTGTTCTTGTCTTCAGTGATGGCTCTTGTCCAACAAACAACTATTTCTAGGTTCATTTGTGGGCATTTAAAATATCTTACTGTCGATCAGAATTGTCAATTTCCTCACATCTGCACTAAGTGCTATCTCATGGATGCTCCTCCCCAACATCTCTTCGACTGTTTGGAACTATTTCAGGTTGATCTTATCTCTAAACCGCTGTTAGTTTTGGATTTTTGGGAGATTCATGGGCTGATGGACTTGGCCATTTATCCGCAATTTCATTTATACGCAAATTATGATGCAAATGAATCTAAATAATGCAAATAATAGGAATGTATAATAATGTTTAGTGACATGTCAAATTTTAGACATACTGCATCCCAAATAGAAAATCTGACTGTTGTTATGAATCCTTCTCTCATCTGGCTAACTTCCTTGAAATGTAAATTATTTTGTAAGCAGAGAACTCATAATATGAGTCATTTTCCTGCCCGATTTATTTAATTTTCAATTAATATTTGCTTTAATACCATTAGTAGCGACACTTCAAACTTCAAATCACTGAATCAGCTAATTAAATGACAAATCCTAAAACCAGATTTAAAGGTCAATTTACTTTTTCTTGGATATTTGTAAATTTCATAATTCATATCTGTTTTACGATTCACAGTTTTTTATGGATGACAATTTTTGAATTATGCAGATTTTGCTTGACGGCATTTATTTGTTGTACCTCTGTAAGATGTTTTTTTAAAATAATTCTTTTCACCCCATTTCGTCTAAAAAGGCTTCCTTCAATGCATATTTTAATCGCGATTTTAATGCGAGTTCCACTATTACACCTTTGAACAGTGGAATAGATTTAATTTTTAAACTCGATCAGAATGCCGGTTACTCTTATGAGTTTGTTTATTAAATCTTTGCAAAAATTCACCATCAGTTTTTGCAGCCAAATTCTAGTCTTATTCCCATCAATGAACGTTTACCGTTTAAAGCTAGTTGTCCTTACCATTCTAAAATGTTTAGTACTCTTTATAATTTTTGTACTCAATTTAATTTTAAACCCGCTCATTCAATTGTTACTACTATGTTCAATTGTATTCGGACTGATAAATTTAGGAATAATGTTAACTTTAAAAGTCTTGTTGGGCTGTATGTTGAAATAAAATTCATAAATTTTATTTAATAAATTTAGGGATAATGTTAACTTTAAAAATCTTTCTGGGGTATATGTTGTTACCCTTCTTTCTCCGGATAATGTTTATAAATTTTATATCGGATATCAAATTTTTTTATCAAATGTTACAAAATTTGGTAGATACGTCACTTGTGGGTCACTCTGTTGCTGATCTGATTTTGATACGATTCGAAAAAGAAGAACTTGCATTTTTTTACGAAATATCCTCCCAAAATTGTATATATTCACTCTAACTCAACTAATCGACTAAATTTCATAAAATTTGGTAGGTAGGTCAGTTGGGTGTGATCCTGGTGTTGAATAGTTTTTGGTACGATTCGGAAAAAATAACTCGACTTCTTTTTGCTAAATAGTCCGCAAAAATTGTATGTATCCACGCTAGTTGACAAAATAATTGATCAAATTGCACAAAATTTGGTAGATAGTCACTCGTAGGATACAGTGATGATAGTTAGATTTTGATGCAATTAAAAAAAACTAGAAATAGGTCTATGATAGATGCTGTCTGTAATCTGCATTGGATCTGTATTCTAAATGAACGTTAATCTTTATTAATGAAACTTTATTTACATACTAGTTAATTGAGTCAAAAGAAGCACTATTTTGCTCACCCAAATTTTTTAATCCCTTAACTGCTTTCCATGTTGGATTCAGGCTCTTACTACTGGACTGAACACATAATTTTTATTATGGTTTGATGATGGCTAGCATGCTGATGATGGCTAGCATGCTTGTCCAAGCTAGGTTCAAAGTGTTTCTTCACTGTGGAGCTCAGAAGCTTAGCAGAAGTATATTTAATATAGTCGTGATATGAACCCTTATTTTGGTGGGTTATCTCACTGTCAAAGCGGTGATAATTTTTAATTGACCAGATATTGGCGTGTTCAATCAACTATGATTGGCTGGAAGAATCCATTGTTTTCAGAAAAATCATTATGCTATCTTCTGTTTTCTGTGTTCAAGTCTTTAAACAAATCTCTCTTGCTTCAGTTTGCCCAGAAAGCTGCCATAAATCTATGGTTATAAAATGCCTATGAGATTTTGCTTGGTTTATGTATGTAAGACATTCTAGTTCTTCCTCTATAGTCTGGTTTTGTAGGACAGATCTATTCTCAGGCAGATATTTTCAATAGACTTTTCTGTGTCGATTTACACAACACACTTGTTTTGTTCTGGATGGGCTTTACTTATTTATTTAATATATATTAAGAACTTTTAAGTAACAACTTTAATTTTAGATGAAAACTAATAAAATTGTTCATTTAAAATACTCTAAATATATGTAATTTATGTTCTGTGTTCCAGTATCTAATTTCTTCATAGTTTTAAAAACATATTTTATTTCTCACAGTGTTTTTTCATAAAAGTCACATTACATATGCTTATAGAAAATGTTTTCAGATGCAGTAATGCATATTTGAAACTTTTTTTGTTGAATCCATTTCTATAAATTTAATAATTCAAATATTAAAGATAATATACCCAGCTGAATGGTTAAGAGTGCTGATTTGTCAGCTAGAGGTCTATGGTCATTTTTTCCGATAAGACAAACATTTTAACAATTGTATCTCACTACCTTAGTTCTATTGATATGATTAAATGGATGGGGCTAAAATCTGGATAGTATCAAAATTATAATTTCTGTAGGATACTACGATTTATAGTTTCAGTTCATTGAGAGATGCGTAAAACAATATACCTCTATTATAACACTGTGAGAAACGGGGAGGTCTTAAGGATTAGAAATATTAATTCTAAATTAAATCAGGACAAGTATATGGGATTCATCTAAAATATAATACAATTCACTTAATTCACTTAATCCACTGAGATGTTAATAGTATTCACTGGTCCAAGGTCCACTTAATCTACTGAGTGGTCAACTTTATTCACTGTTCCAAGGTCCACTTAATCCACTGAGAAACTGAGATAATTATATTAGTTATTCAGTGGATTAAATGGAGCTAAAGGTGATAAGTAGAAAAATCGACTTTTCGTTTAGTAGCCCAAAAAATAAAACATGTACAATTTATGTACCGTTCATCTCATGAAAAGTAAGAAATGTAAGCTTCAAAATGTATACAAGCACTACTTTTATAGTAAAGACTGTATAAAGAGTTATTTTCTCAAAATATGTTTTTCTTGTTTACGTGCACTTTATATAAGTTCCATAGCATCTACATTCGTGATATTTTACAACATCACAAAATTTATGATTCTGCTTCTAGTGATCATAAGTTTTTTTTATTGAAATATTTGGCAATTTTTAAAAGTGTATATGACTTAGGAAATTATTACGTATCGATGTATCGATAATATCGATAATTTTGAAATATTTACTAAAAACACAACGCAATATACGAGGAAATGTTTAGGTACACTAAATGCACAATCATATATTTTATAAAAATCATAAAATCATAATTATCATAGAACAATCATAAAGAGGGCTATAATGATTAGAATTTATCTTATTTTTGATCAACTAAACAAAAAATTGATGTTTACTTTCCTTATATACAATAATGTCTAAGGAAAGTATTGTGACGTTGTCGAAAATTCGCATTCGAGTTTTCGACGGTAGTATGTATGTGAACGAAAGTGTGTGTGTGTGTGTGTGTCTGTGTGTGTGTGTGGGTGTGAGACTGTGGAGACGATAACTGACGAATGAATGGACCGATTCGAGCGAAATTTGGTACAAAATTTGCAATCCGTAAACACTGGAAGTCTATTGTTTTTATACGCAATCGAATGTTCAGAACCCCCCACCCTAAATTTTTGAGTGAAATTCTGAAAAAATCGTCAAAAAATCCAAACCTCTAATAAAGTTACGCAGAGAGATATTTCTTATGTAATTTTTCATTAGAGAACGATTGACATAAATTTCAGAACTCTAACATGAACCGCTTGCGAGATATTATACTTTTTTCGAAAACATTATCAAAAAATCATATAAAATAAAAAAAATATTACCTATTGAGACACATGTTCACTTTTCATATGTAATACCATGCGATAAATATGATGACATCATTCTAGCTTGTGGATCTAGCTCGTTCCTTTCATAGAAAACATATTCTTTGAGTAATACTTTTGTATTTCAAAGCCAAAATCTTTCATCTGCTTTAAGAATAACTTATGTAATATCTTGTGATAAATTTGGTGACATCATTCTCGCTGATCTAGCTCGTTCTATTCATGAGGAGAGGTATTTTGAGTAATACTTTTGTAATTGAACGCCAATAGTCATTTATCTGTTATAAGAATAATTTATTTCTCCGTCCATAACGCTTGGCGAGATTTTGGCGACGAATTTGGTTTAATGTCGCCAACTTGGTAACTTTTTTAAATGTTGCTAAATTAATTAAAAACTCGCCAAATTGATAAAAATGACGCTAAATCAATGAAAATGGCGACTCATTGACGAAAATTCACTATTTTGGAAAGAATATAAATATCTACTATAAAAATAACCTATTTCTGTTTTTACTTTAAAAGTAGTAAATTCATTGCATTATATAAGAAAAGTCATGTGCTGCCAGCATCAGATTTTTTATGTTTATCACGACATGGTTCCCTTAAAGATATCGGCTGCTAGCCTGAGTGTAATTTTATTCTTGAATGAATTAAAATTCTATTATTTTGAAACATCCTTTTCATGCTTGTTTATTTACTATAAATTGCAAATAATTATCTCTCCCTACACTTACCATCATTTTTCTATAGATAAAATAAATATCAGTAGAGAAAAAAACTATGCAAAATGTACAATATTTATATCCAGTACTGTGTTGGATTCGATTCGTAACTGCTTTATCACTACTTCATGATCTAAATGTGATTGATGATCTTGTAAATAGTACTTCGGTATCAATGAAATTATTGTGTTGTCAATTCTTGAAGATAAATTGTTAGCTAGATTTCCATTGTTACCAGAACATAAATTACGCTTTGTTACGTACAGTAGATAACGTTATAATGATCACCAGGAACGATATCTAAATCGTCTAACTCCCGTACATTGCTTTGGATTTCGAACAAATTATTGCTACTTCATTTCATTATCTGATATATAATTCCCTAAAGGATATAATGATATTGATATTATTCATCAGCCAAATATCGAGTTCAAAGGGTTTGAATTTGTGTCATGTTAAATCATCATTTGTCATTAGTTTGCTTCATTATTTGACTCGTAATCCATGTGATAAGAATAAACAGTGCATGGATTAAAAAATGCATCAGACTGACTATATCTTCTAATCTATTCATGATAAAATGATTCCTCTGTCATACGGAAATATAGAGGGAAGTATGGGTGGGGGGAAAATAAGAATTATAGTTAATTATATTGAGTTTATTGTTAATTTGGAGAGTTCAACATTCAAAGTTAGACTTCAACGCATTAAACTTTATTTTGTCTCGTAATAGTGAGTACAAAATCATGTGCGTCCGACATATTAATCTCCTTTTTGCAGTGTCAGGCATAAACCTATAAACATATTTCCTAAGATATAAGGCATTAAAATGCAAAAACTACTACATGATACAGGGTGTTTCAAAACTAATGATATCACTAATGATATTAAAATATGAACACCCGATAAGAAGGTGGTCAGCAGAAACGAATAAAAATCGCAATATTTACAATTTCTTACAGATGTTTGACGAACATAGAAACAGATAAAAAAAACTGATGTGGACAGCACATGACTTTCCTTATATAATGCAATGAATTTACTACTTTTATAGCAAAAAAAAAGTTATTCTTATAGTAGATACTTATATTCTCTCCAAGATATTGAATTCTCGTCAATTAGTCGTCATTTTTATCCATTTGGCGAGCTTTTCGTTAATTTGGCAACATTTAAAAAGTCGGCAAGTTGGCGACATTCTACCAAATTCGTCGCCAGAATCTCGCAAAAGTTATGGATGGAGAAATAAGTTATTCTTAAAGCAGATAAATGACTATTGGCGTTCAAATACAAAAGTATAACTCAAAGAATCTTTTATCATGAATGAAACGACCTAGATCCACGACAATGATGTAAGCAAATTTATTGCATGATATTACATTTGAAAAGTGAACATGTTTCTCAACAGTTAATATATTTTCTTTAATTTGAGGGATTTTCTGATAAATTTATTTGAAAAATTTGCAATATCTCGAGAACGGTTCATGCTAGCGTTCTAAAGTTTATGTCAATCGTTTTCTAAAGAAAAATTACATAAAAATGCCTATGTGCGCAACTTTATTAAAGGTTTTAATTTTTTGATGATTTTTTCAAAGTTTCACTTGAAAATTTAGGGTGATTTTGAACATTCGACTGCGTCTAAAAACATCAGGCTTCCAATATTCATGGATTGTAATTTTTGTACCAAATTTCATTCGAATCGCTCCATTCTTACGTGAGATATCGTCTCCACAGACTCACTGACACACATAACATACACAGACATCACCTCAAAAGGTTTTGATCCGTGATCAGGGATGCTGAAACATGCTCTCCCGTCGAAAACTCGAATTCGAATTTTCGATCCCGTCACAATACTTTCCTTATACATTATGTATATAAGGAAAGTAATACAATTCAATGCATTATTGCAAACATTTATCTCCATTGAATGGGCTTTATTTTTAAAGTTATTTAATCAAAATATTATACACTGAATTATAGTTAGTTGCCTAAATCATTTGCAAACAATTATAATAAAAATCATAGTATCTAAATTCCAAAACGTCTATCTTCCTGATATTTGATATATGAGTTTTGCATTTTAACCATTCGTAAAGTACGTTGTTGTATAAAGCACATCATTCATAATTTTATCTCTGTAATATCAATTTCAGAACGCAGAGGCCGTTGAACACTGCTCCTATATGTTCATATAAGCTTCTCCGCCCATAAGTCACCAGTATATCAATAGCAAGAGGTTCACCAGTATATCAATTGCAAGTGTGACATGAAACATTGAACATATACTATACGGATTTGTACGTTATTATATTTTATTCAACATTAAATAACTTTCCCTAAGTACATAGTATAATTGTATAATGTATAGGGAAAATATAGGGACAGAGTCGATAATTTGAATTCAAGTTTTTGAATGAAGAGCACGTTTCAAGCATCCCTTAACTCGAAGATAACGTTTTTGAGGTGATGTTTGTGTGTGTGTGTATTTCTGCCAGTGTGCGCTCGCTCACGCGCATACATGTGTGTGTGTGTGTGTATGAGAGAGAAAGAGAGAGAGAGAAAGGAAGTCTGTGGAGACAATATTTCACGAACGAAAGGAACGTTTCAAACGAAATTTAGTACATAAATTAAAATCAGTGAATACTGTATGGCTATTGATTTTAAACGTAATCAAATGTCCGAAAACCACGAAATTTTAGAATAAAATTTTGAAAAAATCATCAAAAACTCAGGAACTTTAAAAATATTACATAAATGATCACTTCTTATATAGTTTTGTTTCTTATTAGAAAACGATTGACATAAACTTTTGAACGCTAACCATAAACTGTTCTCGATATATTGCACGTTTTCATATAAATGTATTAATAAAATAACATACAGTTAAAAACAGAATTTACTATTGTCACTTTTCATATGTAATATTATGCGATAAATTTGTTAAGATCATTTTCCTAGATCTAGTTTGTCTCCATTCACTGGAAATTATAATTTATATAACAGTTTTGTATTTTTACGCCTAAGAATTCGTCAACAAACATTTATATATAACAAATGTTTATATATAACAAATATTCAATCCGTTCATCTGTAATGATCGGCGATAAATTTGGCAACTTGGTTGCCATTTAGCAAAATATCGCCAACCGGGCAATGTTTTGCCCGAGATTGACGAAAATATAGTTTAAAATTGCAAACATTAATCTAAATTAACGAAAATGGTTCCAAATTGACTAATTAATTGTTCAAATAATTTAATATATGACCTATATTTCTTATCGCGGATGCAAATTTACAATTCAACATTACAAACATTGTGTCGCAAATCTTATACCTCATTTTTCCACTGTGAAATAAGAAAATCCATTACATTATATAGCGAATGTCATGTAATGTCCACATCAGGTTGTTTTAATGTAGTTATTCCGCATTTGCTTTGCATTAGCATAACTATATGAATTGCTTTGACTATAGCATTCGTTTTTTATATATTGATTATATTTTATATATTGATAACATCTTCAATAAGAAATATAGTCAATATATTAAATATTTTAATAATTAATTCATCAATTAGGCGTCATTTTCATTAACCTGGTGTCATGTTTTGCAATTTTGATAATATTTTTGTCAATCTGGTGTGAAATATCGCCAAGATCTTGGCAGTATTTCGTTAGTTTATAAGCCAATTTTGTCAAATGTATCGACAAGTGTTACAGATAAACGGAGAAAAGAGCATTTCTTATATACTAGAAGATATGCCCGTCATGTGACGGAATTAAAAATTTGCAAAACATTGCCTTTCATTTGGCGACAACTTTATCAATTTGGCGACGTTTTTATCAATTTAGCAACATTTTCATCATTTTGGAAACATTTGAAAAGTTGTCAAGTTGGCGGTATTCCGCTAAATTCGTCGCCAAAATTCCATCAAGCGCATTATGGAAGAGAAATACGTTTAATAGGTAAATGGCTATTTACGTCAAAATGAAAAACTGTTACCGAAAGTACGTTCTTTAGTGAATGAAACGAGCTAGATCCACGAGAATGATGTTAAAAAATTTATCACATAATATTACATAAGAAAAGTGAACATATTTTACAATAGTTATTTTTTATGTTATGAGATTCTTTGGTACACTTATTTGACATATGTACAATATCTTGATAATGATTTATGCTAGCATTCTAATTTTCATATCAATTGCTTTATAAGGAAAATTTACATAAAAATTGAGTAACTTCATTGACGTAACGTTATTGATGGTTTAGAGTTTTTGATTAATTTAAAATATCATTCGAGAATTTAAGGGTGAATTAGACATTCGATTGCGTATAAAAACAATAGGCTTCCATTATTCACTGCTTGTAATTTTTGTATCAATTTTATTTTTTTCAAATCGCTCCATTCTTTCATGAGTTATCGTCTCCACAGTCCCAAGGACACACACAGCTACACACACACACGGACATACATTCTTTCACACATATACATACACACACAAACATACACGCACACAGACATCACCTCAAAAACGTTCGATTCATGTTCAGGGATGCTTGAAACGTGCTCTCCCGTAGAAAATTGGAATTCGTATTTTTGACCCCGTCACAATAATTTCCTTATATATTATACTATATAAGGAAAATAATAAGTCTACTAATTAATAAATAATCAAGACACTGATTAAAAGTGTCTTGTATTAAGCCGAAATATAAATAGTATGAGGTCACTTACTATAATGGGAGGGGGGGATCTGAATGTGTTGTAAATATTTCCATGCGCGAGTATTTGCGCAATAATTCTTGTCGCATGTTACCAAAAGTTAATTAAGTATTCTTACTAAAATACTGTTATACTGTTTCTCTTTTTGGGTCCAGAATGCATTTCCGAAAATCTTTGATTTACAATAATTATAATCATTTTAGAACAGCTTTGTACGTTAAAATCATCGCGCATGGTTATGTTCGCCATTGTGTACAAATTAGCTGCCATTAACTAATTTGTTTACGTTGATTAGATTAATTCTGAGAAATCTTCCAAGCTTACAATGATAGTGGTAATACTCACTAATCTCTAGTATAGCATTATATTTCCCTAAGTATCAAATGAAGTGCTAAGATGCGATTTTAATTATAAAATCGATAAGATTTCGCCACATCATGATGAAATGTAAAAGACCGGAATGAGGCGTTTTATACACTTTATTGTAAACCTGTTTGTAATCACTTTTGAGGATGAATTTGAACATTTTTTTCTGATAATGCGAAATTTGATTATAAAGGCATCAAAGAGTGTGTGATTACTACTACGCGATTAATTTAAATCTACGCGATTACATACTTATCACATACATACATATTATGCGATTATCTAAAAATCAAAATACGAATATACACAATTACTTAGGTAATTAACTTTATTTATAGCCTTTCATGAATGTTTTAAGCATTTAAGAGTTTTGAACTTTTATTACATTTAAAATTGCCAAGATAAGGCAATGAAAAATCTGATAATGGCAACACATAACTTTTCCTAAGTTACTTCATTCATCCTGGAATAAAAATGAACCGTACAATCTTTTGGTGTTGAATTGTTTAATGAAATTCAGTACTTATTTAATTACAATATTTAAAACATTTTCAAAAAGTTAAGTTCACTTATATTTTGGCAAAATATAAGCAGCGATTAGAAAAATTCTAGCATCTTCTGTGCAACATAGCCCACATTAATTAAACGATTTAATTTATTAGATCTGATATAAAACTAATGGGTAATTTCTAAACAATAGATTCCTAAAACTTAAAATTATAATTATAATTAATCTTTTTATACCTCAATAATATATTTAACTTTCCGTTATTTAATTTGGAAAAAATAATATCGTTACATTGACGTTTTTCAAATCATGGTACATAAAGTCATCAAATAAGGGTGAAAATAAATAAATGCATACTATAATGCTATTGACTTTAAGATAACAGCAAGTAAAATAAAATATGGCACATTTGGTGACTTTATTATTCAAAACAACATAACATTCATACTTGCGAGCGACATCCACATCAAAAAGCCCTTGACATTTAATTAATACGTATTTTAAAACACAATAAGCGAATTATTTGGCGTCGAAATACAAAAATATTGTAATAATTATTTCTTTATATGAAAGATCGAGATACATTGACATAAATGATGTTAATTAATTTGTCGCATAATACTGATCACAGGAAATGAACATATTTGCTGTTTGTTACTTTTTCATTTTTGTGTAACATTTTATATAAATATATTTAAAAACGTGTGTAATGCCTAGAAATCGGTTCATGCTACATTTATGATATAAAACCAATGGGTTAAATTCTAAAAAAATAGATTTCTGAAACTCAAAATTCTTACAAAATATGTATGTTTGTATGATTCGTTATCTAAAGAAATACAATTTGTATAACATTATCATTTATTTAATAAAATCGAAATTTCCAAATTTTTATAACTTTAAAAAAATCATTTGAACATTTGGGTCTCTTCTGATAGTTCGATCACGTCTAAAATCAAACTTGTATTTTATACTGCTTGTAATAATGGCACCAATTGTAATGACAAAACCGGTAAAATTGTTCATGTGATATCGCGTCCACAGACGGACACCACACGCTGACATACACACATATACATACACACACAGGCATATATATTCAGAAATACACTTATGTCCACACACAGACAGATACTTTCACATATACGCAGATATATCACCTCAAAGGCGTTCAATTGGTGCTTTGGGCTTCTAACGTGTAATTAGGTCGAATACTAGATTTTGACTTTTCGACTCTGTCACAATACTTTGATATGTATTTTATTATGTATGAAAAGAATGCTAAAATAATTACAACTTTTATACAACGTTTATTCCGCATTATAATTATATATTTTGATTCAAAACATCTTTGTGCATGAAAATGCTCTATACTTTTAAGATGTAGGAGCTTAAATTTTCATGGCATGATATAAAACGGGTATAATTTATCCTAAATTTGATTTTAAACACAGCGTGCAATGTAAATCACCCAGGAATGTTATAAGGTATTAATTTTAATGCGACGTTTTCAAGTGAAATATATATATATATATATATATATATATATATATATATATATATATATATATATATATATATATATATATATATATATATATATATATATATATATATATATATTTCACTATTAGTTCAATAACGTCTCAGGCGAGCAAGGGTCATCTGGCAGGGGCCATTCCGAAAAGTAGTTTTAACTTTTCGTTCTGGAGATGGAATTTTCTCACCACAGTGACCTGCATATTTGGAGTTTATACTATATAAGCACTTTTTAACTGCACATCGAAGTTTTATTTACGTAGGTTATAAGGCACCAACAAATAAATATTCATTTGCTTCAATGGGAAAAAATATTCCATAGTGACCAGAAAATGGCTACAATCAATTTTTTTTGGAATCGGATGTTATTCATCCTAACAGTTTTTGATTCTGTTTACGGGTATTTGTTCGAATTTGAGCTGCGCTTTTCGCTTTGTTAGATTTTAGTGTTGATTGTTTGGATTTTATAAATAGATAGCATAAGGAATTATCATGTCTCACTATAAAAATAATGCTATAAGTGTATTAAATTTGAAAATGATCAATTCTTAACCGTGGAAATTACTAACATGCTATCTAATTCTAATTTTCAGTATAACTTTTCAACGCGTTTTATTTTATAAAGGCATGTTCCTTCATTCTTATATTTCTTCTTTTCACACAAACACACGTACATATATACAGACACATATACACACACATACACACATATGCACACATACACACATAAGCACACATACACACATACACGCACATATGCACACACATAAACATACACACACACACACATACGCACTCATTCACACACACAAAACAAGTGACGTTCAGAGCCACCAAAGGGTTCAAAATAATATCTGGATATTTTAAAAGAGCTTATACATCAAAATTTCAATTTCTATAATTTTTCTGCAAAACTTTCTCTCTACAATAACATGAGAAAATAACAATATAAATGGAATAATACGATACTGGCATTTAGTTTACTTAACAAAGCTTCTGATGTTTTATTATCATGTCTGTCTAATCCCATGATTACGTGTTCCTTCAAACAATCTTAAGAATTATAACATTCGCATCGTATTTAGCGCGTGTTTATTGAATGATGAATTACACAAATACGCATTGCATTAAAACTATCGTTTTCTCAAATATATTTAATATATACACACAATCCGTCTGTGTTTCCCTCGAGCATTTTATCTGGATGTGATTAAATTCGTTTGGAAGCACAGAATTCATTCTAGTAAGATTAATTCAGGCTTCATAAAGTAATGTTAAATATGATATAGCCTTAGAAATTGTAATGCATGTAGAGATAAATGTCAAATGCAATTTTTAAAGAGTATAAAATTCGGAAGCAAAAATAACATGAAACATCACTCATGTATAAAGACATTGATAATGAAACACTTTCCAACTGAAATGCAATTTTATCTAAATATATTTAAAATATAATACAATCAACGCTGACATTTTGTAAAATTATTGCAGTACTACTAGTTGAAAACTTCAAACTCTATCGAAAAAGACTATATTAGTTACACAAAAAGAATTTTATTCAAATGACGTCGTTGAAATATAAATCGTCTGCTTCTATATGTAATATCAATGAATATTTCATTCATATCACTTATATTCCAAATTCCAAAACTGGATCTTTGGCGTGAAAAATAATCAGCCTATGCAATTCATCTTACAATCGCTTGGATTGTTTATATTCTGTATGCTGTAGATTAGCATTAAATCAGGCTTCTTTGTAGAAATAAAGAAACTATAGTGATTATTTAGAATAAAAAATATTGCAATTGCGTTGGCACGGAATTTAGATACACAGATAATACTAAAAAATAAAGCTTTTTATGACGGATACAAAACTAAATGTACATTTAAACGATCGTTAAACATCCCGATATTTGCACAGCGGAAAATAAATGGATGGTACATTTTATTTTGCAGTGATTCACGTGATCTTTCATATACGAAGGATGTAATTATAATTTTAATATAATTATTATTTCCGAAAATTTTAACTCCACTTAAATGTTTGAAAATTAGATTCCATAAGGTTCAATGTATTTCATTTCTTTTCACCAGGGTTAAATCCATATAGTAAGTGGGTGATATTATTGATTTTCAGTCCTAGATGTCCCACAGACCGTCTTAACAACATATTAAAATTTAATTTTGTTAAAGTCATTTTTACACTAATTATCGTCCAAACGGGTAGACAGACATACAGACAGAGAGAATAACCAAAGACATAAACGCTTTTCAACTATGTTGGAAAGTGTTAAATATGTATGTATAAAACCTTTAACTTTTATATTCCACCACGTTTAATATTTTGTTTAATATTGGACACATTTTGCAAGTTATTAAAATAGAATATAACCGGTTCTATATTTTCAAATTGTGCTAAAATCCAATAAGCACTGTGGAAATACATACAGGGATTAATTACAAAATTTCATGATTCATGTTGAGAAAAGACCAGTTTTATTGTCTGTACTCCACTACTGGTCATTTTGTACTATAGTATGCAGAACTCCAAAGTGTAAAATCCACTACTGGTCATTTTGTACTATAGTATGCAAAACTCCTAAGTATAAAATCAAACAATATTTTATAGTCACACTTTTAATGGCAAAACGCAGATTAGACAATAACGCTGGATTTTTCATCGCAATTCAGAAATTATTTTTAAACTAGAATATATATACAGGGTGTCCAGAAAGCTCCGGAATGGCGTAATATCTCGAGTAATACACTTCGGATCCAAAAATAAAAAACACGTATCCAATATTTTTAGAAAAGCTATCCAGTGGTACCAAAATTGACCGCGTCTCCACGCCTGGAGGATGGGCGTGGGGCAACTTTGAAATATTCAATGGGATTCCCCATTTTTTATTGCAGTTTTGGATTCAGAGAAAAATTACATACATGTGACCTACGATTTTTGATTTTTACTCCCACAAACTGCGGTATAATCGAGAAAAACGGAAGTGGGGCACAAACGTTTAAAAATGGGAATGTCTCGGGAAATTCACTTCGGATAGAAAATAAAAAATTACGTGTTCAATATTTTCAAACAAAACTATCCAATGATGCTAAAATTGACCCCCTCCCCCCGCTAACCGTTCACTTTAGCGACAACTGTCTCAATGTCTCAATGTCTCAATGATTACGAAACTTAATGCTTTTAATCAGATTGATGATAAATAGTCTAGATACAATTTTTGTGTTCTTGTCATCATTAGCCCCCCTCGAGGGGATGAATTTAGCCCGCCCCGAAAGGATACATTTGGCTTTGAATAATTCAAAATTGTTTTTCAAGTTCTTGAAAATGAAGAGACACATGCAATAATTGCGATCATTTGGATCAAAGATATAGATTATTTAATTGCTTTTCTTGAAAATTTGCAGGAAAATTAAATAAAAATAAATCAAAAGCTACTTAAATTAATTATGGTATAAGATGAGTTGAGCCACATTCCAATTAATAATAAAATATTACTTTCATTATATACATAATGTATAAGGAAAGTTTTGTGACGGGGTCGAAAATTCGAATTCGAGTTTTCGACGGGAGAGCACGTTTCAAGCATCCCTGATCACGAATCAAACATTTTTGAAGTGATGCCTGTGTGTGTGTGTGTGTGTTTGTGTGTGAAAGTATGTTTGTGTGTGTGTGTGTTTGGGTGTGTGTGTGTGTGTCAGTGAGTCAGTGGATACGATAACTGACGAACGAATGGACCGATTCGAACCAAATTTGGTACAAAAATCACAATCCGTAAACACTGGAAACCTATTGTTTTTATACGCAGTCGAATATTCAGAATCCCCCTAAATTTTCGAGTGAAATTTTGAAAAAATCGTCAAAAAATCAAAACCGCTAATAAAGTTACGCAAATAGACATATCTTGTGTAATGTTTCATTAGAAAACGATTGGCATAAATTTTAGAACGCTAACATGAACCGTTCTCGAGATACTGCATATTTTTTTAAAAAATTATCAAAAAGTTATATAAAATAAAAAAAAATATTTCCTATTTAGAAACATGTTCACTTGTCATATGTAAAACTATGCGATAAATTTGTTGACATCATTCTCGTGGATCTAGCTCGTTCCATTCATGAAAAAAGATACTTGAAGTAATAATTTTGTATTTGAATGCCAATAGTCATTTATCTACTGTAAGAATAACGCATTTCTTCGTCCATAACGCTTGGCGAAATTTTGTCGAAGAATTTGGTGGAATGTCGCCAACTTGGTGACTTTTTTAAATGTTGCTAAATTAACGAAAAACTCGCCAAATGGATAAAAATGACGCTAAATTAATGGCGACTCATTGATGATGACGACATGGGATATAACGACTCATTGACGAAAATTCAATATCTTGGAAAGAATACAAATAAGTACTATAAAAATAATCTATTTTCTTTACTGTAAAAGTAGTAAATTCATTGTATTATATAAGGAAAGTCATGTGCTGCCCACGTCAGATTTTTTTATGGTTGCAAAAGTGCATTTTGTTATTAAACCAAGATAGAATATGAATATATGTACATTTCTAATGTTTGCATAATAAAACTAAGTATGCATAATAAAACTAAGCAATTTATATATTTTCTAGGGTCTTGTGAATACTCTTCTTTAGGTCAGACACAGTGTGCTTGTAACACACGCTAAGATACAATTGCTAATAATAACAATGCGTTCTAAAGCTAATATGCAACTGATATTTATAACAATGTGTTATAATGTTAAGAATTGTTCTTAACAACAAGATGCATCTTAACCTTAAAGTTTGTGATGGACACTCTATTTTCTAACCTGAAGGACAAGACGCATAACGCTTTCAAAATAATTCTAGTCACCAGATTCTCTAGTGAATGCTTTCTTTAAGGAAGTACTAGAAAATTATATTCTCAGAAGAAGCAGTTTTATATCTTGTGATGGAATCTGAAGTTTAGCATATCAGACATTTCCATTTTAATATGTTTTTTTAAACAATTCTAACAACTGCTCCTTATAGCAATATGATATAAAACTTAGAATTGCCCTTAACAACAAGATACAACTGACCTATCAGTTGTATATAAACAGAGATGGCAGTTGTATAGTTTATAGTGTGAACACTGTTTCTTACTTAAGGGAGGAAATGCATAACGCTTTCAAAACAATTCTAGTCACCAAATTTCCTTAAGAATGCTTTCTTAAAGAAAGTACTAGAACATTATATACTCATGAGAAGAAGTTTTATATATTGTAATGAAATCTGAAGTTTAGCATATCAAATATTTTCTATTTAATATGTCTTCTGAAATAATTCAAGTCCTGTCTTCTGCAACAATTCCAGTCTTGAAACAATTCTCGTCACCAAATTCTCTTATGGAGCTAATATACAACTGCTCCTTATAGCAATATCATATAACGCTAAGAACTGCTTTTAACAACAAGTTACAACTGATATACCAGTTGTATCGACAGCTGTATCGTTTGTAATGTGCATGCTGTTTCTGCCTGAGAGAGAAAACGCATAACTCTCTCAAAACAATTCTAGTCACCATATTCGCTTATGACTATTTTCTTCAAGGACGTACTGACATGTTCTCACGGGAAGTAGTTTCATATATTGGGATGAAATCTGAAACTTAAAATACCAAACATTTTAATTTTAATATGTCTTCTGAAACAATTCTAGTGATGTGTTTGTTCTGAAGCAATTTTAGTCACCAAATTTTCTCATAAATGCATTCTTCAAGGAAGTATTAGAAATTTATGTTATCACGAGAAGCAGTTTTTTATATTGTGATGAAATCTAAAGTTTAACATATTAAACATTCCCATTCCAATAAGTATTCTGAAATATATGGCTGAATATATCACTTTTAATCATTAAAGCCATGTGTTTATCTTGTCCTTTGAAGTTTGCCTTTGACTAATACGTTGACAATGTTTGCTCGTGTTCAGAGTAATACTTAATGCTTCAAAAGATGAATCTAATATTCGCTAATATCTGGTATCTCCGTGTTCACTTCACACTTGTAATCAAATAGAGAGACTAGATGCGATTTTAATTACAAAATCAATAAGATTCGACCGTATCGTACTCGCAGATGAAAGATGGAAAAGGGTGTTTGAATTTCTCCCCATCGGAGGATGATCTAGAACGTAATTTTTGAATTATTTTGTAGTATCAAAAAGTCAAGTAGACATATTTATTAATAAACCTATTCATTACTGTAGAGACGCAACAATCAAACTTAAGTTATATCACTGAATTCCGATTCAAAATTAAATGAATGTGGCTCAGCTCGATTTTTTCATACTAGATTCAATTTTTAAGCAGCTTGTGATTTTTTCTTTCACATTTTTAAAACGTACAGGTAGCATGCCATAATTTTGACCATTTTAAACAATAAGTTTTCCTCACACGATTGAGCTGACAGACAAATGCTACTGAAACATATTTACAATACTATTTAGTAACAAAATACAATTAATTTAATTTAATTAGCGTCTTGTTTATTAATTTGGCTATATTTTTATCGATTTAGTGGCATTTTTGTCAATTTGGGAGATCTAAACAAGAACTCGCCAAGTTGACGATATCCCGCCAAATTCTTCACAAAGTCTTTCGCCAAAAGTTATGGATGGACGGATTGAGAAATCGGTTATTAAAATATAAGTTAATAATCCCCATAAAGCAACAAAGATTATCAAGGAAATTGGATTTAATTTTTCAGAATATATAATTTTCACGAATTAGGCGTTAATTTTATACATTTAATCCATTTTATATTTTTGGAGACATTTTTTGTTATTTGGCGATATTTTGATTAATTTGGCGACATTTAAAAAAAGTCTCCAAATTTGTAGTCGAGTAGGACGGTTCGACTGTGGACACATGATACCAAAAGATCATTACAGTACTGCCTTCTAACAAAACACATTTCATTTTTTTGGTTTAGCTTCATTTTTATCGATTTTGGGACAGTTTCATTAATTTTGCAACATTTAGAAAGTTGAAAAATTTGCAACATATCTCAAAATTCGTCGCCAAATGTCTTGCCAACTGTTGGAGCGACGGACGGAGAAATCTTTGGTTCTAATGATCAAATGTGTTACACATCGTGTTACACATCATTTTAAAGGGCATGAAAAAATATTTCAATTTATACTAAGATTCCCTATGTACACTCAGGAATCAACATTTACCGCACCCCAAAGAGGGGCTAATGACGTCAAAAAGACAAAGATTATATCGCGGCAGTTTTTCACAAAAATGATTGAAACTATTATGCCTCGAGATCATTGGGCCAAAAATAAACGCATTTTACGCATGGTTATGTCAAATGACATGGTTATGACAAATGCCAAATGTTTATGACACGTCATGGTTTGGACTATGCTGCCATGTTGAGCAAATATAAACTTTCGAAATGACGTCGAAGTTTTCTCTCGATTTAAAATAAATATCTATCTAGTTTTAGATTTTTCAGTAACAAAGGAAGTCATAAATCCATTAAAATTTGCTGTAGCTACAGTGTACTCAAGAAATCGATCAGAAACTTGAAGACAGACAGACGGACATCAGTCCAAAACTAGTCAAAAAGTGTTGAGGAGGCATCAGACGTGTCATATTGTCATACAGGTCAAGACGTGTCATATTGGAATAAAATCTCTAATTCGATAATTTTCGCGAAAACAATACTTTTTATCCTGTATTACATAGTTTGAAAAAATAAAAATTTCCTTTGTGTTAGAGCAATAAAATATTGATTGTTTAGTTAGATTAAAAAGTAATTTATTTTTTTTTTTTGCTTCATATTGTGGAATAAAAAGTTAACCTTTCTTCACCACAAGAACACTAAAGTAGATCAAAATGTTTTTAATTAAAACTTGTTATCTGTCGTATTCCTAGAAATTATAAAAAAATTCTAATTAATTTTATGTTAAATACGTTTCTGTTTAAAACACAAAATATATCTATAACTCTCTATATTAATGAAAAATCCGATGTGGGAAGCAGATGACTTTCCTTATCATGCAATGAATTTACTTCTTTCAGGCGGAAAAAATAATGTGTAAGGTATATGGCACAATGTTTTTTTTAACATTGAATCTTTTAACATTTCTGGATGACATTTCGAAATTGGCGAAATATCGCCAAGTTGGCAATATTTCACGGATTGAGTCACCAAGTTCGCCAAATTGGTCTCCAAGGGGTACAAAGAAACGAATAGTATTTCTTATATATAAATCGCTGATGAATTATTTGTCATCAAAATACAAAAATATTAGACAAAGTTTCTTTTCTCGTGAATGTAACGAATTAGATCCACGAGACTGATGTTAACAAATTTATCGCAAATATTGCATATGAAAAGTCAACATAATGTATAATATTTAATACATGTTTTTAAATTTTATGTAATTTTTTTTATAAATTTGTATCTCAAGAACGGTTTATGAGAGAGTTCTAAAATCATTCGACAATTTGGGAGGGTCTTCTGAACAACCGATTGCATTTAAAATCAATAGGCTTCGAGTATTCACGGATTGTAATTTGTCAACCACGAGCAGAATATGAGTTTATAACGTATCCGAGACCAATTCGAGTAGCTAAGGCGAGAGGAATGACAAGAATCATCGACTTTTATATGGTACACAATGTGCAGCGACGCGAAATCATGCGACTGAACGATTAGTTGACGAAACCAAAGATTGGTGCTACCAGCTTTTGGGAGAATAATTTAGTCGAGTGTCACAGTGAATTGCAGTCTAAATCAAGGTCCTTTAATATAAGTTGGGTACTCAGCCCGGCAATCAAAGGAAAAGTTGTTACGCTTGACGGAACGGGAATTAAGATTTTCCATCTTCGATGCCACGGTCCAGAGTAAACACGCATTATTACAGTTAAAATAGTTTGTTAATTTTGAGTGGCAGTATCCAGGCTTAAACAATTGCGCAAAGATTTTAAATAGTGACATACACATAGGGTCCAGTGACGTCTTTTGAGTAAGATGGCAGTAGCAGTTATCAAATTCTGTCCCTCTTGAGAACCCGAGAACAAGATACGCGCGTTCTCAATTACCATGTCATCATATGCGCAGAGCCAGGTAAAAATAATTAAATCAGTTATTCCTCAAGATGAGCAGCCCCTCCCCCATCCTAAAGTGTTTCACTCCATAGTGGGCCCGTCACAAATTTGCGGTTTACGGATCTTCTTCATAGCCCTGATCGTCCTTTCCTGCGAGGTAAATCAATCCGTGTATAGGCAGGTTGCTACCGTGATTTAGTCCCTGTAGCAGACGCTTCCAGGTGGCAGAGAAGAGCAGACCCTCTATGATTTGTTTCAAGACCCGTCGACGACTGAGGTCGAGACACGGTGTGCTGCCTTCGCCCTGCCTGGTGAATTGTTTTGCCGATCCTTGCTCTCCTGGCTGTGCGTCTCGCTCGATGGCGGATATTTAGCTATTTACCGCCATCCTCGTACTGGCGTAATCCAATAAAAATCGCCACGGGGGTTGGTCTTAATATGTTCTAAACTGTTGGAGTGAAATTCAACGAGTGGCAGGCGAGACCAATGACTGGCGTAACCAGCGCTCATAAGAAAAACGAAGTCGGACATCAGATAAAATTGCAACTGAAACAGCAGAATATAACGCCTGTAGATCTCGAATATGAAGAATAAGAAATACACAGAAATAAAATTTTGATTCAAAATGTATGATATAATACAAACAAATGGAACTGATAATCCATCTCCGTTTTGATGTTGTTTCACAATCTGTCTCTGTTTCTTCTTGCCTTATTAATCTCGATGATTTTGATTAGTATTACAATCTTATAAAAAATAACACAGCAACTTATAAAAAAATATGCACAACAAGATTATTACTCAGCCACTTCTCTCCCCCCCCCCATTTTCCAAGCCAAGCTCGTTTTTCCAGGTAGTGCAAGAATATGTCACATATTTGTTAACATAATTCTCGTACATATAGTTCGTTTCATTTACGAGAGATTAGTTTTGTATTTTTATGCTATGAATTTGTTTAATAGTCATTTAGTTATATATAAGACAAACGCTTCTCTACGTTTGCCTATAACATTTGGCGATACATTTTGAAATCCCGGCCCTTAATTTGATAAACTACCTACTTTTCAATTAGACTAGACAAATTGGCGAAAATGTCACCAAAATTGTAAAGATAATACTAAATTAACGTAAAGACAGCCACATTTATGAATTAATTAAAATATTTTAATTTATGGAATTAAAATATGTATACTTATTACGGATGCTTTGAATATTCATAGTTATCAAGTTAAATCTGTTCGAAATATAAGTAACCGGGGTACGTCAAAATTATTTCATATGTTGCTATGCAGAAAAGGTTGCAAATGTTCAATTGACGATATAAATATTGTGTGTTGGATCTTTTACTTTATTTCTTTGCTATAGAAAATATAAATTCATTGTATTCTGTAGTGAAAATCATATGCAGCCCACATCCGCTTTTTTTCCAATTACGCAATAGATTCAACCATGGAGGTAAAAATAAGGAGTTAAAACTTCTTATTAAGAAAACGCCAACATTGTTTGATACAATAATTTAGGTGGCTCTGGGTTAAGATAAATAGCCCTGCTGTGTATGCATTTCTATGGCGACGGACCCAAAATATTTATTTAAGCTGCCAATTTAGTAAAAATAAATTATTAGCGCAATGCAAAGTAGATCTGAAACAATAAAATATATCCCTACGTCATTCAAAATTATTTTACCTTTTAATTTATTTTTATCTCCATATATTTTGTACTCTATCTTACTATGAAAAAATTGGCTAATTAATAATCATTAAGGAACCCTTAATTTAAAAATGATCAAAAGTACATATACTAAATACTACGCCTTCATGTTGTGTCAAATAACAATTGCTTTACTTCACTAACACTAGCGAAATCTAGATAAGTTTCAAAACAATATGGCATTTCCAAGCGTTTCATCCATAGGAGTTTTATCTCCTTCTTTTTAGCCCCATGGCTGTGAAACTTTAACTTTCATTGTTGAAATATTGCCATATAAAAGGGGTAATAGTTAAATGACTTAAACAATTGAAATAAATTTAATATTCACAGTTATAATACTGAAGCTATCGCTGAGACTTTCGTTATCGTGAGCAATTGTTATCGTTTGATTTGAAATGACATATTGGTGTAAATATGCAACTGAAAATTACATATTGTACATGTTTCAAAGTGAAAATTAAAAAGAAATAGCA
The DNA here is from genome assembly GCA_951213105.1 of Amaurobius ferox. Taxonomy (NCBI): domain Eukaryota; kingdom Metazoa; phylum Arthropoda; class Arachnida; order Araneae; family Amaurobiidae; genus Amaurobius; species Amaurobius ferox. Next base: position 81,650,892 of record OX578148.1, read on the forward strand.
TAAAATTAAAAAAAAAATTAACTATTCCAAAATATATTCACTATTTATAGCATATAATATAAAACCGTATTTTTCCATATTTGTGTATCTGTATATTTGTATATTGAATCTTAAAACGAGCCCAATGATTTTGATAAAATGGTGTCAATATTCCGTAAGAGAAAGTAATTTGGCTAGATATCATCATTTTTTCGCTGAAGGTAAAGTAAATTACTTGTATTATGTAGTGAAAATCATATGCAGTCCACATCTGACATTTTACAATTACGCAATACATCCAAACTTTTCGAATGATTTCATTACATATATATCTAAATATCCCCGAGCTCATTATCATTAAACTTGATTACGATGGTTTAAAACCTTCACCGACGCGTTTCTAAATTGCAGTGCAAGCATTCCAATGCTTTCATTAGAATCCGCTGTGCGTCAATATAAAAATTCCCTAGATGACGATAAAACGAACTGTAAAATTGTGAGAGTTGTTAAGCCTCCTGGACATCGAAGGTTATTATTACTAACGGTATTTTACTTTCAAATTTTACTATTAGGTATTGATTTCAATGATTCGATGTTACGCCTGTTTAAAAAAATTGATACATGACCATCGAAAGGGAGGGTTGGAAGGACACATTGCATAGAGTCCTAGAAACTTGGGTAACCAAGTCGTATAAATAACAATTTATGAAATAAGGTCAATAACAACAAATCAAACTGCTGCTTGTGGGAATGTTACTTTCTAATACTTGCTTGAAGAATGCATGCATAGCAAAATTTGGTGACTGCAGTTATTTCAAGGGCGTTTTGAGCACTTTTTATCAGTTCAAATTCAGTCGGATCTTAAACAAATACTGAGAAACAATAACTAACAACTGTCTCAAGAGCTCTTTGGGCTGTAGATTGCTTTTAACATGACGAAGATCCACCCTTGGAACAATTGCAGTGACCTAATTTCTCCATGTCTGCTTTCTTCAAGAATGTATTAGAAAGTAACTAGAAAATATAACCTACGGTGTCAAGGATATAAATTAGGGGTTAATTAAATCCATTAATTGCATTTTTCAAAAGACAATCGGCAGTAGCGTTGTCAGAATTTTTTATTTGAAGAGATGTAGGAGAAATGTTTGGAAATCGAATATTGTGTTCTACATTTCTCTGAACTATTGTTTCCGATGAATTCCTGGTTTCGTGGTATTATCCCTAAGCCACGCCCTTTTGACGACGTTATTGCGAACTGGCTGATAATGGGTATCCGGACATCAAAAGGTAAAAAGTGAAATTTAAATACTTGGTTATCTGCATGTTGCTACAGAAAACTGATACCTTCTGGTCTCGTATGGTTTCTCAATTTGACGTTTTTTTACCAGCTGCTACATTTCCCCTTTAAAATTTCCAATACGATGTCAATGAACAATAAAATATTAATTCATGTTAGTAGCTACTTATTTTGTTTTACAGCTGACACAATTAAAACTCATTCTCAGACGTTAAAAAAGGGAAAGAGTGTCACCTTTTCTAACATTAGGAAAATAATTTGTGGGACACGGAATCACTGGATTTTTTGCAAAATATTTTTATTATTTTTGTCCATTTTCACTTTCCTTATATACATAACGTATAAGGAAAGTATTGTGACGGGTCGAAAATTTGAATTCGAGTTTTCGACGGAAGAACACGTTTCAAGCATCCCTGACCACGAATAAAATATTTTTGAAGTGATGTCTGTGTGTGTATGAAAGTATGTATGTGTGTGGGTGTGTGGGTGTGTGTGTGTGTGTGTCGGTGAGTCTGTGGAGACGATAACTGACGAACGAATGGACCAATTCGAACGAAATTTGGTACAAAAATCACAATCCAAAAACACTGGAAGTCTATTGTTTTTATACGCAATCGAATGTTCAGAACCCCCCCTGAATTTTCGAGTGAAATTTTGAAAAAATCGCCAAAAAATCAAAACCGCTAATAAAGTTACGCAAATAGACATTTCTTATGTAACTTTTCATTAAAAATGATTGACATAAATTTTCGAACGCTAACATGAACCGTTCTCGAGATATTGCACATATTTCAACATAATTATCAAAAAGTTATATAAAATAAAAAAAAAATATTTCCTTTTGAGAAACATGTTCACTTTTCATATGTAACATAAATGTGCGATAAATTTGGTAACATCATTCTCGTGGATTTATCTCGTTCCATTCATGAAAAAATATACTTTGAGTAATATTTTTGTATTTGAACGCCAATACTCATTTATCTGCTGTAAGAATAACTTATTTCTCCGTCCATAATGCTTGGCGAGATTTTGGCGACGAATTTGGCGGAATGTCGCCAACTTGGAGACATTTTTAATTGTTGCCAAATTAACAGAAATCTCGCCAAATTGATAAAAATGACGCTAAATCAATGAAAATGACGACTCATTGAAGAAAATTCAATATCTTGGAAAGAATATAAGTATCTACTATAAGAATAATATTTTTTAACTATAAAAGTAGTAAATTCATTGCATTATATAAGGAAAGTCATGTGTTGCCCACATCAGATTTTTTAATTTGTACTCCCATGATATTTTTATTTTTTAAACATCCGTATATAAGCAGTTAAAATACAAAGACCAGGGGAATGCAACAGGTCTGTCTATAAACTAAATGAAAAATGTACAGAAGCGTACCTCAACGTCTTGGAGTCGGTGTTCCTTTCATGACCTTTTGAAGGGGAGCGAATGAAATGCTACAAAGGAAGCAAGTTGTCTATTTCCCATATAAATATATTTATAGGCTGTCATATAAATATAAAAAATCTGATGTGGGCAGCACAAGACCTTCCTTATTTAATGCAATGAATTTACTTCTTTTACAGTAAAAATATAATGTATAAGATCCACGGTACTGTGTTTTTATCGTTAAATTTTACATTTGACAATTTTCCGCAAGACAACTTGTAAAACTATTTCAAAGTAACCAATTAACTTATATTTCGTGCAATTCTACATAAATAATTATCAATATTGATAGCATACTCAATAGTCCTTATATTAAAATAGTTTAATAATTAATAAATCAGTTAGGCGTCATTTTCATTAATATATTATTATTTTTGCAATTTTAACGATATTTTCGTCTATCTGGGGCGAAATATCGCCAAGTTGGCGATACTTTACTATATTACATGCCGAGTTCGCCAACAGGCATCATGTTATACAGACAAATGAAGAGAAGGGCATTTTTTATATACTAGAAAGTATGCCCGTCATATGACGGAAATCAGAGTTTGCGAAACATTACTTCTTACTTGGAGTTATTTTTTGTGAGATCAGAATATATTTAGGCAGTGCTAATGTACATAAATTTATGATATCGAACAGGCTAGACAAAGAATCCAGACTCGTAGACACCAATATACACATATATGTGTACAACAGCCCTGACCTGAGAGGCAATAAATAAGGGCGTTTCAAATACGATGTAGTCGAGGCAGAGAAGTTACCAGAGGCCAAAGCTGAAGTCAGCAGATTGGTTAAATATTTAACCAATGAGGAAGTGTGTCTGCACTTCCCTGAGGTCAATCAATGAGCGTATCTGGACCTGAGGCAAAAGGTAGGAGGTTAAATAGACGAGTTAGAATATGCAATACGTTACTCATGCAGTTTAGTCATGATTTTTAATATTCATTAGGTTCAAGAGTCTCTATATCAGTGGTGTGCTTCACAGAAGTGAGGCAATGATCGCCGAAGAGGCGATCATTGCCTCACTTCTGTGAGGAGTATGGTATCTACAGAGTCTAGTATGTAGTCTAGTATGTCTAGATAGACATACTAGACTACATACTAGACTAGTATGTCTAGTATGTAGTCTAGTATGTACAGATAGAGAGTGTCTTTGAGTGCAATGCCAAACTGCAACAAGGCATGATCCACAAACATCTAAAGACGACAAAAGAGGTATGTACATATCAGTTGTTATAAAAATCTTAATAATATTAGGAAATTAAGATACCTGGTCTCACACACTCAAACGCCTCCTTCAATATTATATTATAGTATATTTATTGTAATTTAATCATAATTATAATGTATTTAATAAATAATGTTTAAAATGGGTGAAGTTAATTATGCAGTATAATTAATAATTTTATTCCAAAAACTCGCACAAAGAAAGAATGCTGAGTTATGATGCTGCAACAATGCAATGTACTGTTGTATGATTTACGAGCAAGTTAAGAATTGATAGCTAGGAAAACCAAATTTCACTATTTAATATTTATAAAGAAACTAACTGGATGCTAACTTTTTTTGTGCACCACATTTTTATCACTCCATCGATATTTTTGTCACTTTGGCTAGCTAATTATATTCTTGAGTTATATGTATGAACGAAAAACCTAAAGTTTAATTAAGTGATCACTAATAATACTTTATTGCACATTATATCAAAACAATTGCACATTAAATTAATCCCATGAAATTTGTTTTAATACGTGGAGTTTTCTAATAGATCATAGATCTAAATTGTGTTTTATCTTTTTTTTAAATCAATATAAGTTTACTTTAACATTGAAAACTTAATGTATTTTCAAGCTGAATTTTCTTGACTTCAATGGACCCACTCACGTCAAATTTGGATCCACTTTTGTTGCTCTTCCAAATCATATAACAAGGGACCGGTGTTACATAATAGGGCTACAGCGGGGTGGCAGTTTTTGCGCCCCCGTAGTTAAAATTGGGATTACTAAAAAATTGGTTGCAGTACATATAGTGCCCACTAACGAGTAAAGTCCGCTATTTATTTATTGTGATGTAAAATTGTGATATGCATAACAAGAAAGCTCAATCATGCGGAATAGATTGATTCTGAAACACTTTCCAACTGAAATGCAATTTCATTTAAACGTCTCGAAAATGCGATACTTTCAGCGGTGATATTATTAAAATTACTACAGTACTACAAGAATTTATTGTATTTGAAAACTTAAATCTTTATTGAAAAAAAAAATGAACTTTATTCAAATGTCTTCATTAAAATATATGTTATCTGACTCGCTATGTAAAAGCAATGACTATTTCTTTTATATCCCTTTTATACCAGATTGTGGAGCTAAATAATTTTGCATAAAAAATTCAGCAGATCTTATATAACTAAACTTACAATCACTTGCTTAAATTCTGCATCCATTAAAATTAGACTTCGTTGTAGGAATAATGCAACTTTGTTGATCATTTAAACTTAAATATATTGCAATTGCGTTGGAACAGAATATAGATGTACAGAAAATACACAAAAATTAAGCGGTTTTAGGACGGATGCAACACTAAATATAAATGTCACAAAACACTAAACATAAAAGATCCTTAAAAATCACGAATTTTACATTGAGAAAAAAGATGAATGCTATATTTTATTTTGGAGTGAATCACGTTATCACTTCATATTATATGGGTGTAATTATTATTTTAATTTTTATTTAAAAAACTACCGAACATATTTTGAAGAAATATTATTTTACATATATCATTGGATAATTTGTATATTTCCTAAAACTTTCGAAGCCATTTGTGAATTTTAAATTCACTTTAAAAATGTTTGAAAAATTATTTCCCATAGGGTTCAATGTATATTTCATGTTTTCATCTCGGGTTCAATCCAAAAGTAATTGGGTGATATTATTCATTTATATACCCATATGTCCCACTGACCGTCTCAAAAATAAAAATTTCATTTGATAAAGTTTTTTTTTACGTCATCGTGCGAACGGACAGACAGACAGACATAATTAACAAAGTCATAAACACTTTTCAACTATGTTGTAAAGCATTAAAAACAAGGAAAGATATTGACACTGATTGGTTCAGAATCATAAATGTAACAAAAATGAATTAAAAACTTTTGATGACAGTCAATTCATCGCCTTTGACTAATTGAATTCATTAAATATTTACGTAAAATTCTGTAAACTAAGACGTATCATTATATCATGTTTGGTACTCGAAAGTTAGTAGCAGTTCATTTATTACAAAATTCCAACGCAGGAGTTCTGACACTTTCATTAGCTTTCCCCGGGAGTCCATTTAAATGATCTCAAGATTGGGATAAGGGACTATCCGCTGTGGCTATTAGTTTAGAAATCAAAAATTATTAATAGTAATTTTTATAATTAAATATTGGTTTATTAGATTCAAATTATTTTAGCTATGGAAATATCATACAGTGTTCCTAGAAAAGTCCTGCAGCAACCCAAAAAAGTTATAGGAAAAATTGTATCAGTGTACACGTTATGTCTATATGTAGGGACGTGGTCATAACCATTGGAATACAAGCAGTACCTGTAGCGGAGAATTTAAACAGTTACTCGGCAACAAAGCGAGATAAACTAAAGAAGCCAATTACAAAGGTGTCCTTCCGAGAGGTTGGTGGAAGGAGAAGGAGTGACAGTACCTGTGGGGTATCCCACTGGGTTCCTGTTTAAATTGGTGGCACTTCCTGGCCATCCAAACAGATACTTGACATCTCGGGATAGAACTGGCGGTTTCGGTCGAAGAAGGAGAAAAATTTGTAGATTTAGAGTAGTCTAATGAGTAGGACTAGAGAAAAATCTGTTGGGGAAGGTATTTTTGATCCGATATGATTATTGACAATTTACTGCTTCATTTAGAAATAGTAATTGTAAAATAAACGAAACTTATACTTCACTCTATGTTAGTTTATAAAATGAACTATACAATTCAAATTTATAATGTGCTAATATTTGGTGAAAACTGCTGAATGCATTTCATAACCATGTTTAAATTCAATGGGTATCAAATCGTTTGCGCTTCGTTTTCTTAAAAGTCAATGAAGCAAATCGAATCACATTTGGGTGACAAGTTTTATATGTACAGTAATGCTCAAAAACATTTCACCACTCACACATACCCATGACTTTGATGGAGAAAAAGAACATTCCATTTAAAGCGTTTAATGTTGATGAAATGAAACATTGAAAAGCGGAGTATGAAACTACTCAAATGCCAAGAAATTTGTCTCATGATAATAGATTCTCTATATGAAAACTATATATTTTACCGACAATAAAAGACACCACTTGTACAAAAGTTTCAAACATATCAGCGTTGACTTTAGATGAATATTTCTACAATATTTCCCGAAAATGTATGATAAAGGCACAAATAAATCAACTGAGTTGACAAGTAACAATGATATCCTAAACCTTTACAGTATTTAAATTGGATTGATCCGTTAGACTATCATGATATCAAATATCAATCCTTAGTTCTAGTACATTATCTATGTTTGTTGCAGGAAAACGTTTCGAAATGATGATATTTGTCATAGGAAGTTTGAAGGGTTTAAACTACCAAATAAGCTTGTCTAACTAATCCTTTCTCTGATTTTGTGATATTCCGTAAAATAGAACATCATTATATTCTACTATGAACTATGCAAGTTGCATAAGAATTTTAATTTGTAAATATTTGGTGGGAACGAGTGAACAATGTTTATAGTTACCAGGAAACTATTTTGGTGACATTCTGCATTTCTACTTGACGCCAATTCTGCAGAACTCCAAAAACTAAAAATCTCATTACTTCCAACTTTTTGAGTGATCGCTAAAGAAATATCATATTTTCTGTTTCTTCGCAGTCTATATTAATTCAATAAGAGCTGTTTTATTTACTTATATTAAGCATTTAAGGTAAAATTTTAAATGTTTGTGTAATGCTCGAAAATAAAATGACTTTATGTTAGATCTTAGATATATTAAGTTATTCATAATTAACGTGTTCGCTGCTCGTATCTCGTAAAACACTGCGTTGCGCCGCTTTATACAACCCACCACAAAATCTTTAGTGCAAGTCCTAGAATAAAATATTTATTAACATAATGCTACTCACAATTAAATGCACCAATTTGGACTTTAAAATAATATTATTTATTTAGAATATTTGGTTAATTATTAAATTGATTACAACAATTATCATATTATTTGAGGAGAAGATTAGACATTTGAGACCAGGTAAGTTATTTATGAAATGGCATATGACCTAATACAATTATTGATATGTACAGATACCTCCAATTTCGTCTTTGTACATTGACATACAGCCACCTTTGCTTCAATTATGGCGGCACACTACTGTTAGGCATCTATCACTACATTACTCTGAATCTCTCACTGATCTCCGAAACCAAATTTTTGTGTTTAATCGGAGAAAACTTTCAAATTATTAAAATAATGAAACTGTTCTTATATATTCATATTCTGTACCCTATTTCCGGCAAAACAAGAACCAATATTTACACTTTATCTATCATATTAGGAGATATGAGCGTCCAAAGTGTTTGCATTTATAGAAAGTGCTCTAATTTTCACCACAGATACTTCAAGCATAGATGTTATTCAAATCAAACCTGTTACATAATGCATTTTATTTGATACTATATAACAGTTTGGGAGTTACTGTCCTATTAAGCAATGATAAAATATGACACAATTATATGCCCAGGAATGTAGTACACATTTAGAATGGTACATATTGAGAATGGTTTATCATATGAATATGATAAATAATATTACACTCAAACTATTTATAACTAGAGGATACGCATGTGGTAACAGGTATGAGGTAGGATAAGTATTTATTGCCATCCATATACACGTTTCGTTTGTTCCTGATTCTGATTTCCACAAAAGACAATTGTGTACAACTTTCTAATTGACTTTTTCCATTTATCTCGCTCTGTTGCTAAGTTTATTATCTGAACATTTTAATTTCCCAATAGGGGCGCAGTAAATTTTTTTTTATAGAGTATGACCACTTTACTACAGATTGTTCCAACATGTACGGCCATTGACCTTTTCCACACTATACGCGAAGCTGGATATTGTTCTATTTTACTTTCCCTAGATACATAGTAAAATAGGGACAGAAAGTACTTTTCAAGCATTCCTTTTTGACGTGACATCTGTGTATTTGTGTGTATGTATCTCTGTATGTACGTGTGTATGTCTGTGTCTAAGTGTGTGTCTTTCAGACTCTGGAGAGAATATCTCACGAACGAATGGGGCGTTTCGAATAAAATGTGGAACTAAAATTATAATCAGTGAAGATTGGAAGCCTATTGATTTTAAATGAACTCGAATATTCTGAACACGCCCACATTTTTGATCGAAATTAGAATACGTCATTAAAAAATCAAAATCTTTAATCATTTAATGTAAATAATCATGCCTTATGTAATTTTTCTTAGAAAACGATTGCTGTAAATTTTGGAACGTTCGAATGAACCGTTCTCAAGATATTGCACTTTTTTTTAAAATAAATGTTTTATAAATATCAAATGGAATTAAAAATATTTTAGTGAGAATAAATGCTTTTTACAAAGTGCTTTATATTTAAATTGTATTTCATGTATTCTTAACAGTATGTTTTTTTATTATATCTTTCATGTTTCGCTTAATACAACATACACTTAAAGTTGAAAAAATATGTTTAATTTTTCAATTGCAAATTGCTGAGTTAAAAGCACCAATTAAAATTTAATGAAACTCCCACATAAAATTATATTAAACTAGAATCATATTTCTCCTATATAAAATCTCACTTACCTTACTGGAGTCAAATATTTATTTAAATTAAATCATGTGTAAAGTTTGTTCAGTACCTCTATTTTAAAGTTTAATTCTTGAATAATTAACCTGGAATATTAGTTCAAGTTAATCTGTTTCACTACATATATTGGGGCACGTCATTTATTTTGAACACACTGCAGGAAACATACGCTTTCCAGTTCATGTCAAAAATACGCAACTAATTACTTCTCATGAAATTTATACTATGTACACATTTCCTTTGTGACCTTTACCCCATGTTACCGAAATTAGAAAAGGTGTTAGAATAATGAATTTAAGTAAGCTTATAAAGTGACATATTGAGATCAGTATATATGAATACCAAGAATACCTGTCTAAAGCGACCATTGTGTTGCAGGGAATAAGTGGTAAGGAAAAAGAGAACATGGATACGAATTCTGAACTAGAAAAATAGGATTTTACTCTCTTTGCAATACTTGGTAATATATACAGAAAGTATTTGAAAATCGTGTCGAAAATCGCAACTCGTGTTTTCCATTAACTTACACGTTTTGAAACCTCTAGAACACAAAAAGACTATTTTTAGCGTGACGTATGTGTGTATGTAGATGTATGAACTTGTGCCAGAGCCTAAGTGTGTCTGTCTGTGCAATGTATTTACACATTTTAACTTAAGAACTAATTGACTGAATTTAATAAAATTTGTCATGTAAGTCCCTTATGAGTGACCATGGTGCTGATTAGATTATAGTACGATAAGAGGTAAAAGAACCTGCATTGTTTTACGAAATGGCCAGAAAAACTTGTATCCACTCTAGTTTAAAGACAAATTGACCAGATTTCACAAAATTTGGCATATAAGTAAGTCACTTGTGGGTGACTCTGGTGCTGATTATTTTTTGGTATGATTCAAACAAAAAAAAACTCCTTTTTTTGCGAAATAGCCCTCGAAAAATCTTCAAAATCTAAAATAAAAGACTGCGTGTGCTGAAATGCATCACTTAAATGCTTGTTTATATGTAATTTTTTAAGATGAAAAGAAAAAGGTGAACTCCATTACTCTTGGACTTACCCTTCTTGAGGTATTTTAATTTTTACCACTTTATTACTTGATATGCAAGTTTAATAATTCCAATTGCCCAACTTAGTGTACTTTGAATTAATTAGGCGTGTTATTGAGTGCAATTAAACTCAATTTAATTAATTAATAATGAAATAAACATACAATGAATTTGAGTCTGCAGGGGAAGTCATGTGCTGCCCACATCAGATTTTTTAATAGTGGCGATAACTGTCCATACACTTACAAGTAGTATAGATTACTGCCCACACAGGTTTTATTCTATACAAAATTTAAGAACAGAAAATAGTGCTTGAGGATGAAATTTACGTATATTTTTGGACTTTGATTTTGAATAATGGGCAATGTTCTTAATGAGCAAATTTTTATTCTCCAAAATTTGCGAGATGTTAATATGAAAATATTACTGTTCTTATTGAGACATATCTTGGCTGATTTATAAACACATGATTTTAAAAATATACTATACTAGCAGCATACCCGTTCTTCGTACGGAGTATATAATATAAAGAAACTTGAAATTCATAATCATGCCCAAATTCTTATAGTATACTAAATGACATGTTTAATCAAAATATTCTGTTAAAATATTTAATATAATGCTCCTAAAAAGAAGTTTAAGAATCTCTGTTCTCGCTATATAAAATTATCTTCATGGACATATCTGAAGAATAAAACATCTTGGACCCCTTATGTAAGCAAATATAAAAAAAAATATGGAATTGAATCAATATTTGAAAATTAAAAGCGTTAAAATTGTATGGGACCCGTACTAATTATATACGCGAATATTAGACAATATAACCTGTATTAGTAGATTACATGTATAAATTGAAAATACCAATAAACCCGTAATCTTTAAATCTGAAGACAGTCATTTATTCCAATATATGTCAAAATTAAAGTACTAAAATTATATGGGAAGATATACACGTACTACTTATAATGTCCGATTATTAGTAGAAGATTACCCGTTTTGCAATATGAGTCACAAATGTTTTTTGGTAAAATACAACAGACGACGTAATAAATTGAATATATAATTAATCCCCTTAATCTTCATACCAGAAGACTGTACTTGATTCCACTATATATGCCAATATATGTCAATATATATGCCAATATACCTGTACTATTTATATTCTCGTAGGTTAGAAGATATACCCGCGCATTCCTAGAAGATTACTCGTACAACGTACAATATGCGTGCGTCAGCAATTTTTGCCGCAATAAAACAATGGCGTAATAACTTAAAAATATCAATAATCCCTGAATCAATAATTCCGGAAAATATCAATAATAATAATGTTTAATCCTGAAGAGTACAATTGATATTATCCAGTCCAAAATGAAATGGCAATGAAATTTATTTTATATACATATCTTCATTATTCAAATCGGAAAGGATTTAATAAAAATCGTCTGCCACATAAACACATTGGATTTAAATCCGTTGCTAAGCGACATGATATCATTTGCTTCAAATAAATTGGTAGAAAAAATATCGTCTAAATAGTTATATTTCTATTGAACATTTGGCGACAGTTTCGTCAAATTAGCGACATTTTAAAAAATCGCCAAATTTATCGCCAAGTGGGACTATAGAACTGACAGTTCCACTTTGCGACAAATTGACGAAATATCATCACAATACTATCCCCTAACAAAAAACAATTAATATCATTTATGTAGCGCAATTTTATCAATTTTAAGATATTTTTATAGATTTGAAAACATTTTTATCAATTTGGTGACATTTTAAAAATTCGCTAAATGTATTACTAAGTAGGATGGTTGGTCTGACAGATAAATGCTAACCAAACATCATTTCAGTACTCTCTTCTAACAAAACAAAAAAAAATTCATTGATATGTAGAAGACCCAAGCCACACGACCAACCCGAAGGTTTATGGCAGCTGTTTGTGTGTCGTTTATAACAATTTGGCGACATTTCCGTCAATTTGGCAAAGTTTAAGAAAAGTTGTCAAATTAGCGATATCCCTCCAAATTCGTAGCTTTGAATTTGCAGATCTGAATGAAACATTCTTATCCCGTTTCAATATACTAAATGAAAACACTACAACTGTATTAGAAGATATACCCGCTCTACTCTTTTTCTGTTTCAACAATCGGCTATATGAATTTATTGGCTAAACACAATATATGAGTTTAGTAGCTAAATACGATATAAGCTTGAAAACTCTTTGCCAAAATAAATGAAATTGATGTACGCAGTCAGCAATTACTATAATTAAAAGAAAAATCAAACCGTCTATTTATAAGATATACTTTTATATCCATTTATCCATTTATTTATTATTTAAATCGAAAATAAATAATAAAAACATTAACAAACACATTTAATTTAATTGCAATGCCGAGCAACATGATATATCCTCCTAAAATGTTAAAATTTTTTAACCACTAACAGCACACCCGTTATTCGTACGGAGTGTATAATTTAAAGAAACTTAAAGTTCGCAATCATGTGCAAATTCTGTTAAAATATTAAATTTATTGCTCCTAAAGAGAAGTTTAAGAATATATGTTCTCACTATGCAAAATTATCTTCACGATCAGATCTGAAGAATAAAACATCCTGCCCCCTTTTGTAAGCAAATTTACAAAAGAAAAAATAGGAATTGAATGAATATATGCAACCCCGTACTAATTATATTGTCGCAGATCAAAAAATATGCCAATGTGTTAGTAGAAGATTACCCGTATTACAATATGCGTCTCAAAAATATTTGCCAAAATAAAAGAGATGACGTAATAAATTGAAAATATCAATAATATCCGTACTCTTTATACCAGAAGGTCGTAATTGATTCCAATATATGCCAATATATATCAAAACATATGTCAATATACCTGTACTACTTATATTCTCGTAGATTAAAAGATATATGTAACACAATATTTGTATTACATGTTGCCACCCCAATTACAAATGCCAACCAAAATAATGAACTATCTAGATGCTGCAGAGGGAGCCAATCACAACAAATGCATATATAAGCAGTGGTCATCCCCGTCTGCAGCAACAGCGAATGGTAGATGTGGTAGGGAATGAATGGGGGAAAGAAAAAAGCGCCCCAAAGCGATATTCAAAAAACTCCAGTGGACTTAAAACTTTCGAACGAGTCAGCATCATGTTTTCTTGGGTTTGTGAAAAGTGTCTATAGAATGTGAGCAATAAAGTGGTAGCGAGTGCAGTTAGATGTGTAACGGTTTTCCTACATCATTGAAATAGCACGAATATGCACGTAACACAAAGAGAAAAGGTAACCAACTTTCAATTGTCACTATTAGCACGGAAGGCACACCTTTAACGATTATTAAAGTAATTGACTACCAGTTCGTATGAGTAGACCATATGAACGAGTTCGTAAATATTGAACTATAAGAACTATTCTTTATCGATTGTTTAAAGGAAACTGTTTTTAAGAAATTTAAGTCAAAGTTATTATGTGTGTAAATATATATATATTAATGTAATATTGTCAGTATTATGTGTCTTTTAATAATTGATTTAATTATAGCATAGTTACTCCAGATACAATAGATATCTATTAAGTAAAATATTAAAATAAATTGAGCAATTAAGCATGTGTATTTCTTTATGTTTTGTGTGTTCGTATTCCGAGCTTGAGAACCGGGAGCTTACATGCTCCACCCTTAGTGGCGGCATCATAGGTAAGTCCTATACAGGTAATTTTTGATAAGGACAATTTTACCTTATGACATGATGTCGCCGCGCGAATTGGTGCCGTGACCAGGATAATTCCATGTGACAATAAGGTGTCTTCCGTGCTCATGATAATTCCATGTGACAACAAGGTGTCTTCCGTGCTCATGATAATTCCATGTGACGATATAGTGTGCCTTCCGAACAGTGATAATTTCTTCATGTGCAGCAGTATATGTGTTACCAAGTACGATATGGTGTATCTTCCGAACAGTGAGTTCCTTCATTTTAGTGACATGTCGGTTGTAATGCACCGATATATGAATGTCAATGTTACAATATAGTGTGTCTTACATGCGGTGATCTGCATTTCTGTGACAGATATATGTGCAGTGGATCAAAGCAACATTTCCACAGTGGCCGCAATGTGTACACGTATGTGTTCAGTGCGATGTTTACCGTGTGTTGAAGTTTTCTCTCTGCAAGGGGGGATATCATGTAACACAATATTTGTATTACATGTTGCCACCCCAATTACAAATGCCAACCAAAATAATGAACTATCTAGATGCTGCAGAGGGAGCCAATCACAACAAATGCATATATAAACAGTGGTCATCCCCGTCTGCAGCAACAGCGAATGGTAGATGTGGTAGGGAATGAATGGGGGAAAGAAAAAAGCGCCCCAAAGCGATATTCAAAAAACTCCAGTGGACTTAAAACTTTCGAACGAGTCAGCATCATGTTTTCTTGGGTTTGTGAAAAGTGTCTATAGAATGTGAGCAATAAAATGGTAGCGAGTGCAGTTAGATGTGTAACGGTTTTCCTACATCATTGAAATAGCACGAATATGCACGTAACACAAAGAGAAAAGGTAACCAACTTTCAATTGTCACTATTAGCACGGAAGGCACACCTTTAACGATTATTAAAGTAATTGACTACCAGTTCGTATGAGTAGACCATATGAACGAGTTCGTAAATATTGAACTATAAGAACTATTCTTTATCGATTGTTTAAAGGAAACTGTTTTTAAGAAATTTAAGTCAAAGTTATTATGTGTGTAAATATATATATATATTAATGTAATATTGTCAGTATTATGTGTCTTTTAATAATTGATTTAATTATAGCATAGTTACTCCAGATACAATAGATATCTATTAAGTAAAATATTAAAATAAATTGAGCAATTAAGCATGTGTATTTCTTTATGTTTTGTGTGTTCGTATTCCGAGCTTGAGAACCGGGAGCTTACATGCTCCACCCTTAGTGGCGGCATCATAGGTAAGTCCTATACAGGTAATTTTTGATAAGGACAATTTTACCTTATGACAATATACACGTGTATTTGTAGAAGATTCGTACAACATACAATATATGAGTTTAAACAATTTTTGTCATAATAAAATAATTGCATAATAACTTGAAAATATCAATAATCCTTGAATCAATAATCCCCGAAAATATAAATAATAATAATTTTTAAACCTGAAGACCGTAATTGATATTATCCAGTCAAAAATGCTATAAGAAAAATCAAATCGTTATTTTCTAAAATATATTTTTATATCCATTTATTTATTATTCAAATCGAAAAAATAATTATTAAAATTAACAGACAGATTTAATTTAATTGCTTTTCTGAGTAACATGATATAAGATAGAATCTTATATCATGTTAAATATGTCATGTCTTATAACATAAACTGCGAAATTAAATAACGATTTTAATTTCTCTATACTTCTCATTGTTCCGTAAAAGCTTGTTTTAAATAAACCATGAACCATGGAGATAGATTTCCCCTTTAAATCATGTTTCAAACAATTCATGTTTTCAGAAAGTGACTAATTAACCCAAAAAATCTCCCATTAAACTCAGAGATTAAATTTTAATTCACTTTCAAACGATTTTCAAGCTTTTCGTTTGGATAAACCACGGAGTTAGGGAGTAGAACTCCTAGGAAAAAGTTCCGTTTTTCATTAATATCTCGACAACCCCAGGTCTTAGAAACTCGAAACTTGGACACAATTTATGGGGGGATATTTCAAGGCTATTCACCAAATTTCATTAAATTCGGTTCAGCCGTTTTTCCGTGATGATGAGACAAACGAAAATTTTGTTTTTTACTAATATCTCGAGAACCACTGGTCGTAGAAACTCAAAACACGGATATAATTTTAAATGGGGCTATTTCTGGGCTACCCACAAAATTTCATCAAATTCGGTTCAGCCGTTCTCCCGTGATGGTGTGACAAACAGACAGACAGACAGATTTTCATTTTTATTTATATAGATTGGTTACAACATTAAGCTTAATCGCTTAAGCATGATATAAACATAAAACTTAATCGCTAGTAGTAGTGAAAGGACAGTTCAAGGGCCGCAGGAGCAGCAGAGCAGTGGTGACGTCACGGAGGATGACGTCACGTTATCTTATCTGATCTTATCAGTGACGTCATCGGCTTATCTTATCAGATGACGTCACTGATAAGCTTATCTTATCGGATGACGTCATCGGCTTATCTTATCGGATGACTCATTCGATAAGATTATCAGCTGACGTCATGTACTGAAACAGACTGTGAGGTTGAAGAAGACCTTGGCGGCCATCTTGGAAATTTTGGTGGCGTCTTGTATGGACAGGTTGGAGAACTATGTGGGCTAAAAGGAAAGAATTGGTTCTGGACTGAGCTGGATTCGAACTGGGGACCCCTTGCACCGTAGGACAGTGCTTTAACCAGTATACACTTTGGGACTTGTTGGAAGATGCTGAATGAATGATATCTTTCCTGCGAAAGGAGTTGGGTACTTAGAATATTTTCTGAACTTCTACGAGGGGATGGTTCGAGTGAATTAAGATTTTAATTAATTTTTAATAAATGAATAAAATATATTATGAAAAAAAATGGAATATAGTCATAGGTGATTCATAGTTATAAAAATTAAGCAGTAATTACTTATGATCACCTATTCATAGTTATAAAAATTAAGCAGTAATTAAAAATAGGGAGTAATTAAATCAATAAGCCGTAATTAAAAAATAAGTAATTAAGAAAGATCTGCTTTGGACTATGACGTCATCTTGTGAACTTTGGACCGATGACGTCATCCTATGTTTGATTTTAGATAAGCTCTCAATTTAGTATTGCATTTAGGGTGCATATCGTTCATTTCTAGTTTGGATGTCGGCTGGTGAAGACCTCATTCTGTAAGTTTATTTTCATGTTTTTGCTAACTATTCTTGTATATTCTGTGCGATGTGGTAAGCATATCCCCTAAAGATATAAAAATATACAAAATTTTCCTATGTATTTAATGATAGTGTGATTAAAAATTATGAATTTTAACTAAGTTTGGTACATATTTCCACTTTATGATTTCGAAGATGAATAAAATAATGTAGACAGTCTCCCACGTAGATAACAATTGCGCTTGGCACAAACCGATGTTGTGCGATTCATTGAAAATTACAAGTTCTAACCCCTTCATGTCTTATCTTATGTAATCTATTTGCACACGACACTCTATTTAGGTCACGTGATTAGTCTTATGACGTGGTCCGATAAGCCATTTCAACCTTGGACGTTGCGTGGATAGGTTCGGTTCGTTCATAGCTGCGAGAAATTTATAGTATTTTAAGATCATAGTGTTTTAAAAATAAATCTTATACTGTAAATGTGGTACTTGGATGTTATTATCTGCAAGTAATGTCTGAAATTCAAAGTATGCCATCACTCGAACAGTTAATTTCTAGTGGAAATAGTGTGGAGTTGTCGGTTCCTACCCTAGATGAAACAAAATCTGTGGATATCGTCTCAAATGTGATTAATTCACCTTCCTCAAACTTTGTGGTGGATTGGTTAGACACCTATCATATGTCTTCCATACCCCCAGCAGAAACATCCACCACTGCCGATTCACAAGTCCTCACCGAGGTCGGAAACTCATCTCAAGATCTGCTTTCTTGTGCTCTAACACACAGCGGAGTGTTAGCCACCACTACAGAATCTGTTTCGACTGAATTTGCTTCTTCAGATTCCGTGCAAGATGCACTCCGTCGTTGGCATTTAGGTTCTGGTGTCTATGTATATTTGAAACTTCGCCATGAGAAGCTAAAAGTGTATATATGGAGATATATCTCTAACGAACGAAATGAACTAGTGCCTACGCGTGAATGGGTTACATTGTCACCTGCTACTTGGAGTGAATTTTCACAAAAATTGTGGTCGTTCAATAGTCTATATGCGGATACCTCTTTCGTCAGTCGCAATGAGTTGTTCTGTTTCAATGGCAATGGAAAACTTCATTTACAGAAGATAATTCAATTATATGATTCAAAATTTTGTCTAACGCAGTGTCATATTACCTTAGATAAAAATCAAATAGCATGTTTAATGAATTGTGTCAACAACATTAGTATGGAACTTCGAGAAAGTATATTTCTAGAGTGGCTTCCTGCTCAAATATTAAAAATAAAGGACACGATAACCTTTCTACCATCAGTTATTTGTGACAAAAATTTTGCATTCGAACAATTAATCTCTTATATTCATGAGAGCATGATGTATCATGTAAGAAAACTTTTCAAATGTGTTGGCTGTGTTTGTCAAATTGAAGATCAAAGTTACCACGAATGTCTTTACAGCACTCCATTAGAAATGTACAACAGAGTGGCTGAATAGGTACTTCTAAATCTTGACATTAATAACATAGCAAAGAAAGTTTTGTTGCGTGGTGAAGAAGTCTTTTAGTGGTATGATCAAAATTTTTTCAAGTCATTTAAATCAGAGGACTATGAATATGCGATAAGGAAATTATTTTAACTTGTTTGTTTAAATGTGCAACAAATAATGCTTAATGTGTATTTTATGAAGAATAGATTCATTAAACAGATTTTTATCTTTCAAACTAAACTCCTTGTTTACGTTCATCAACTCATTTTTAACATGTTTTATTTAAAAATGCTATGTGCTCGTAGGTTATGTATCTATACATTCAAGTATAACAGGTTTACTAATATCGCTTTTTAAAATAAAATACAAAAAAAATTAAAAGTAAATTTATTCGAATCATATAAAATGTTTACAGTGTGAGTTTCGTAATGAACGATATTTGCACTTTACAGAGATTAATTTATAAAATTTATATTCAGTGTTAAAATTCTGAAATTATATACCCTTATTCATTAAAAATAAATGCTAAGTTATGTTCCATTCTCTAAAAGTATGAAGATTTATAAAGAATGTGGTGTTTCAATCTCTAAGAATAGGTCGGCCACAGAGTTAGTTACCGTAAGCTTTAGGGTTGGTCGTGTGGTCTGGGCCTTCCAATCTCTAAGAATAGGTGAAAATTCAGCCCTAGTTTCCTAAAAGTCTACGAAGTTGGTATTTATTTCGTAGGAAGTGTAAAATTTTGTCTCAGATCTCAGTTTCGCCCTATCATTTTCCAGGTGTTGTTAAATATGTACATTCAAATGTGGTCATTCATTATGAATTGAATGATTTTATGGTGCACCTACAGCCGCGAGATCATAATATTCCTATTTGTATGTCAACAATGTCTCGTATTAAGATATCAAACCTCATTACATGTTTCTTTTAAAGTGTTAAATGCATATCTTTCATATTTTAATATTATTACAATGTACTACACTTGGCCTAGAGGGTTAGTCTTTCATTTAAATTCAATGTTGACAATCGCATGTCCTTAAAAAAAATCGTTAAGTGATATTCTATTCCCCTAATATTCATGACAGTTTTAAAAATATACCGATTTAAGGGCTTTAGATGTTGCTGTAACATTAGAAACATATCTCTTATTCAGTAATTATCCACTAAGTATTGTGCAATTTTTGCAAATTTTATTAAAAAATCATAATTTTAAGTGCTAAAGGAGTCTTACGGCTTATGTAACATTAAAAAAATTCATTCTTAGTTCCCCAAACATATGCTAAGAACCAAACAATTCACTAAATTCATGAAATTTTAGGGTCTTTGACCTCATGGAATATCGAAAACACATACTTCTAATTCCTCGTATATGCACTATGTGTCGAGTAATTTTTGCTAAATTTAATTTAAATGCCATAATTTTAAGCGATAAAGGAGTCTTAGACCTTGTGTAAGATTAAAAAAAAACTCCTAGTTCATCAAACATTCGCTAAGAAGCAAACAATTCGGTAAAATAGTAAAATACACTCATGTCTGTGAAAATGCTCGATTCGTGTTCCTTAGCTTGTTAAATTCTAAACCTCGGTGTTAAAATTACATCCATCACTTTAAAAATGGTTAAATCGTATACAATGCACTATCATGGATGAGATACACTATTTCACTCTTTACAGTTAAATTTACCTCATTTTTAGAACTCAATTAAAATTCATTAATATCCCAAATGGATTTTGCTATTTTCTAATACATAACATTTTAGATGACTCTTTAAAATAACCCAGTATACTCTTAAAAATAATATGGATTCCAATTTTAGAAGACGTTGGTAAGAATATCCATGTCACAATACATATGCAAGTCTCATCTGTGTACAACATTAGCTTGTGAAGCGTTCAGTACTTTGCATTTTCTTATTTTAAAAATATCTCCCAATTATTCTATTCACTAATAATTCAGTACACCTAATCATTTTACTTACGCCCTTCAATATACCAAAGTCTTGAATTTCCCATATATTTGAAAAGAAATCAATACAGTCATTTTTCATCGCTAAAACCAGTCGAAACGGATTTTGAAACTTGGCATAAAAAAAAAATTGCGTAGCACACACAATCATTCTGAAAAGTGTCGAGTCATGTTCAGTCAGTAGTATAACCTATCATTAAAATCACACATGATATGTGAAAATAGACATTCAGTGTGATTTAAAATAGTTAAAGTATCGCGTTTCATAGCATTTTTATGAATATCATTAAAAGAAATCTGACAACATTCCCAGTAAAATTTAAAAAACATTGTCGAAACGTGTTCAGCCAGTAGTATAACCTAGCATTCAAATCTCACATGGTATGCGAAAATAGACATTCAGTGTGATTTAAAACAGTTAAAGTTTAGCGTTTCACAGCATTTGTATGAATATCCTTAAAATATTCCCAGTAAAATTTAAAAAAAAAATTGTCGAAACGTATTCAGCGAGTATTATAACCTATTCCTAAAATTTCGCATGCTTTTAAAACATGTCAGCTTTAACACAGACTCCCCTACTAATTCATTAAAATAATTAATTACCTTGGCTGGCATACGCGCACACACACCTCTTCTAAAAGGGCCAAATCCTGTTCCCAACTTGTGGTAACATCAAACATGCGATATGCTAGTTCGCTATGGAGTATTAGAAATCCCCCATTCCTTTAAAAGTCATCCAAAAATACCCCAAAAATCATTTCATTAAAATGAATAAAATTCAATAACACATACATCCCGTCCTTAAAATTCTGATGAACGGCCAACGTAAAAAAAAATTATCTTCATTAAAACATGTATGAGCGTGAAGCTAAAAATATTAAGTCATCGTTCGACTACCGAATTAAAAGAACACAAAAACCTCACTCGAAATTAATTCTATTAAAATTCGTCGCATGAATTTCATTCAAGTGTCAATAGATGGCGCCATCACCGGTGTCTAAACTTTCGTAAATGTCTTCAAGCATTTTCCAAAACATTTCATAAAAACAATAATTACCCAATCATTAAAAAAAGTAATCATCTTATTAAAATTCAATTATGACTATATTCCATTTTTTTTTCATAATACATTTTATTCATTTATTAAAAATGAATTAAAATCTTAATTCATTCGCACCATCCCTTCGTAGAAATTCAGAAAATATTCTAAGTACCCAGCTTCTTTCGCAGGAAAGATATTATTCATTATTTCATTCAAGTGTCAATAGAGGGCGCCATCACCGCCGTCTAAAATTTAGTAAATGCCTTCAAACACTTTCCAAAACATTTCATAAAATCAATAATTACAAAATCATTTAAAAAAAAATAATCCTCTTATTAAAATTCAATTATGACTATATTCCATTTTTTTTCATAATATATTTTATTCATTTATTAAAAATTAATTAAAATCTTAATTCACTCGAACCATCCTCTCGTAGAAGTTCAGAAAATATTCTAAGTACCCAACTCCTTTCGCAGGAAAGATATCATTCATTCAGCATCTACCAACAAGTCTCAAAGTGTATACTGGTTAAAGCACTGTCCTACGGTGCAAGGGGTCCCCAGTTCGAATCCAGCTCAGTCCAGAACCAATTTTTTCCTTTTAGCCCACATAGTTCTCCAACCTGTCCATACAGGACGCCACCAAAATTTCCAAGATGGCCGCCAAGGTCTTCTTCAACCTCACAGTCTGTGTCAGTACATGACGTCAGCTGATAATCTTATCGAATGAGTCATCCGATAAGATAAGCCGATGACGTCATCCGATAAGATAAGCTTATCAGTGACGTCATCTGATAAGATAAGCCGATGACGTCACTGATAAGATCAGATAAGATAACGTGACGTCATCCTCCGTGACGTCATACTCCGTGACGTCACTGCTGCTCCTGCGGCCCTTGAACTGTCCTTTCTCTACTACTATCGCTACACATATCAATATATCATGAATTGAAAGACGAAATGGAATGTTGCATGGTATGCGGATGTAATAAAGAAATATAAGTACAACACTGTAAAAATAAGAGTAACAAGAACTTTACGCTAGTATTATACATTTAAAGATATTCGAGACCGTGATTTTCGTTGAAAAGAACTGAAAATAATAGTACACGAACAGTTTTAAGGGATGTGGTCATCTCCTGCCACCACGCATGCCTCACGTTGATTTTCATGCTTTGTTATGGGATTGGCCATCAGCCCTGGGGAAAAACTCCCACTCCTAAAGTAGAGCTATTTTTAAAGACATAGTTACACACACACACATATATATATATATATATATATATATATATATATATATATATATATATATATATATATATATATATAAATTCCCAAATAGGACAAGTAGCAATGTACTCGTAAAATTTCTAGATAAGTGACGGAAGTAACGGCCGGGGGGAGTTGCGACCCCCAACACTCCGGTTAAAGCTTTTTTCCGCCATGGAAAACGCTCCCGGTAGCCGATACTCCCTACACTATTTTCTTCATGACTCTTATAAAACCGTAAAAAATTACATACATACATATACACTTTCAATAACTTGTAAAAATCCAAATGTTTACTATAATACGCTAAAACAACCCAAAAAGGACACACTATAAAAATATAACAATTAATTTAAAATACTAACGTATGAAATCACTTCACACGTGGTTATTTAATATCCCAATATCAATATATTCAAAAAATAATGTTTGAAATGCAAGTCAGAGAGGTTATATTTAAAAATTCGGATACAAGACCAATTGGCAACACTATCGCCATATAAATACAATTGTATGAATTTACTTCACTCGTGGTTATTCAATACTTTAAAATCAATATATTCGAGACTAGTGAAATCCAAGTCCGAGAGGTTATTTTAAAAGTGGATATAAGACCTATTAACAACATTATTGCCATAAAAATACCAATGAATGAAATTAATTCACTCGTGGTTATTTAATCCTGTAAAAACTATATATTCAAAAACTAATGTTTGAAATACAAGTCAGAGTGGTTGTTTTTTTAAATATGGATACAAGACCTATTGGCAGCATTATCGCCATATAAATACTGAAGTATGAAATTACTTCGCTCATGGTAATTTAATACTTAAAAAACAATATATTCAAGACTTATGAAATCCAAGTCAGATAAGTTATTTTTAAAAATTGGATACAAGACCTATTGGCATTATTATCGCCATATAAATCCTAATGTATGAAATTACTTCACACGTGATTATTTAATACTTTAAAATCAATATATATTCAAGACTAATGGCATCCCAGTTAGAAAGGTTATATTTAAATATTGGATACAAGACCTATTGACAATATTATCACCATATAAATATTTAAACACATAAATACGCTATAGTCCAGACTCTTCGCAATACACCTTCCCATGGAACAACAGGTAACCTATTTTGGTAAAAATTTTGGAATTTCTAGAGACGGGTTTTTTATAGGCTTGTTCATATGTTAGCACATTGAATGACTTGAAAAGTTTTTTCATGTGTCTTTCATATAAAGATTTTGACTTTTTGCTAAAGATTTTTGCTGTTCGGTGGTTGATGGTAATAAGGCCATTCTATGAATAAGTATCGGCTTCCGGGAGTGTTTCCATGGCTTAAAGCATTGCTTAACCGGAGAGGGGGGTCACAACTCCCCCCAGCCATTTGTGATACTTATCATTTTTCACATTCAACTTTTGCTTTACTGTGTATTAGGGTTTCGTTTTAGAAATTATATTTGTAAATATGTACAAGGGCAGCATAGCCCCAGTTTGCATATTTTACGTATGTGAATTAGTATTGTATCTATTGTTATTGTAGCTATCTCAAACTTATTTTACATTTGTAAATTATTATTTATATATATATATATATATATATATAATATAATACAAAAGTAATCAGAGGAAGAAAACGTAAGCATACATAAGTATGAAAAAAGGCTTAACGTAGATGGCGCAATGCTGCACAAGTACGTAAAGCAGTTATATAGCAAATAAAAGTATGAAGGAAAATATGGGAATCAAGCCAACGGGAAAGCATAAATGGCCGAGGGGGATTGTGACCCCTCGTTCCCGGTTATAGCATGCTATTACACCTAGGTAACACTCCCGGAACCAAATACTTTGCCGAAACTTGACCTCCGAAATGGTGTCGAGCACAAGACACTGACCGTGGAAGTGAGTACAAAACTTAAGAATCGAAGAAAAGTCCGAAGTACAAAACCGAAGTAAAACACATAATGGAAAAGACCAAGAGTCGTTAACAAAGGAGAGTGCAATCCATATATAGCATTATACTACCACTAGGGTGCGCTATCAGCAAGTTCCGTGAAGGTGAATCGTACAGTTACCATCATAGGTGTGTACAAGTTATATCCTTAAAATAAGCGTTTTTTACATCGTTGTATATAGTATTATAATAATGTCGAAGGAAATTTGCGGGATAATGTTTCTTTTTCGCCTCTTGCATTATTCTTCTGTCATTTTCAGTTCGATCTTTTTTGAAGGTATGGATTCTTTGATTGCGTATCAGATGATTGACTATAATATTACGTAATATATTTTTACTCAAATTTGAGTTCCAATCGATTACGTGATTGATGCTGGTCTTGAAAGTATTTCTCTTGTCGTATAAAATGGTATATAAAGAATTGTTTTTATCGTAAAGGATACTAATATCCAGGAAATCAACTTGATTTTTATTTTCCATGTGTGTTTCTATGAGATCCAAGTTATCAGGGTAGAAACTGAAGTCAAATTCAGGCATTTGTTCGTATTGGCCCACAAGTATGTCATCCACGAAACGAAAGTATGGTATTTCATTTAATATGTGAGTGCCTTCCTCGTATTTATTCAGGTAGATGTCTGCAAGGAGTGAATAACATCCTCCCCCCATTGGAATGCCTTTGACTTGCTGATAATAGTTGGTCCCGTTAAATAGTATATTTTCGAACAGAACTATCCTGATCATGGCTTTATATTTACTTAATATAATATATTCCTGTAATTCATAAATCTCATAAATCTCTAATAAAATAATAAGAAGATCATCAAGGTCAATATTATTAAAAAGATCTTTAAAATCGTAACTTCGGAAATTCATACGATCAGGGAAGAATTTGAGTTTGTCGAGTACTTCATAACTATTATTTACTATAATGGAACATTTATGCTTGATTTTTGTCATGACATGCTTCAGCAGAGCTAATGGTTTAGAATTAGCTATAGTCAGATAAGTCTTGAAACCGACAGTTACGGGACGGAATTTTACAGGGGTTTTATGAAGCTTCGGAATCAGGATGAGGTAAGGAAATTTAAATTGTTTTAAATCATAATCAATATATGGACATGAAGAGAATTTTTTCGAAATGAACTTATCTTAAGCCTAAAGCTCTTCCATGTGCAAGCTTTTTTGCTTGATTTTTTTTGTTTTCCTTTTTTTCATTCCTCTTTTTTGAAATTTGTTGATTGTCTTTGTCTTTATGACCTGCATTACCCTTTATTATTTCCTCTTTATGTCTTAATTTCTTTTATTTCTTTGTATTTTGTAGAAAATTTTGGAATAGTGTATTATGAGTTACTACATACATTCTAACATTGGATTTACTAATTTATATATATATATATATATATATATATTGTTTTGACGAGATATATTTAAACTCGCTTGCAGAGACGCTTGACGAGATATACAATAAAACTCGCTTAATAAAACAGTTTGCACATTTTACGTATGTGAATTAGTATTGTAGCTATTGTTATTGTAGCTATCTCAAACTTACTTTACATTTGTAAATTATTATATATATATATATATATATATATATATATATATATATATATATATTGTTTTGACGAGATATATAATTAACTCGCATATTTATCAGACAGCAATATGCCTAATTTTATATTATAATTTTCCTTTTGTCATTATATTGTACAATGTACAACAAAAATAATCAAATCATTTGGAAAACATTTGTTAATGTTTTAGCATTTTAAATAAAATTTTTCTTTCTTTATCAATAGTTTCATCTATAGGAATTTCTGATGACAAAGCTTAGGAAACTTTGCCGTTCTGTCAGATCGATCTCTCCTAAAATATTTCATTCTGATGGCTCCCTAATGGCCTTTAATCATTTTACAATGGGCCAGTTCGTGCAATCAAAAGAAAAATTTGATAAATTTATTTGAAAATAGTACAATATCTCGATAACGGTTTATAAAATCATTTCGTAAAGCTATGCAACGAGTAATATCTATGAAATTAATCGTGTTTCTTTCAAACTCATGCATGAAATACTATTTATGAATAAATGAGAATTTTCTATTTCATTAAAATGGCATATCCCAGACATTACTGAGTTTTCTATCGCCAATTTTTGCGAACAGTTATACTGCCTCATCTATGTAATACAATATTTTGTTTTCGTGAAAATTTTCGAATTCTAAATTTTGATTCCAATTTATATTTTAAGACCACTAGAACACATATTGTTTATACTTGAAGTGGTGACCGTCTGTCTGTATGACTGTAGTCCATTTATTGTGTACGCTATAGCTGTGACAAATATTAATGAATTTCCGTGTAACTTAATAGCATGCTTTGCTAACAAAAAACCTAGAAATAGAGATAATATCTTTGAGCGAAAACTTCGAAATTTTATATATTTTTAACATGGCAGCATAGGACAAATTTTGGCATAATCATGCATAAACGGGTTAATTTATCGCTCAAAAATCACGTTCTAATAGTTTCAATAATTGTTGGGGAAAATAGCTTCGATATTATATTTTTATTTGTGATGTCATTAGTTCCCCTCCCCTCTTCTTCGTGGACAAGCTCCGCCTTCCGGAGATACTTTGTCAAGTATGGTATCAGTCAAATTTTTTTATAACTCCTTTAAGGTGTAGAGTAACGTGCTATAATTATAATTATTTGGACAAATGATACCAAATTTTCAAAATTTTTCTAGTCTGACAGCTACTTTAATAAAAAGCTACTAGAAACGGATTCTGGCATAAGAAAGTTGAGATAACTCACATTCTAGTTAATTTTAATTGAAAAGGTACTTAGACAAATACATATATTAATACCCATGCGTCTATACAAAGATAAGAAAAATCTGATGTGGGCAACACATGAATTCCCTTATATAATGCAATGAATTTAATACTTTTACAGTAAAAAAATAGGTTTTTTGTAGAGTAGATACTTATATTCTTTCCAAAATATTGAATTTTCGACAATTAGTTGTCATTTTCATTGATTTAGTGTCATTTTTATCCATTTGGCGAGATTTTCGTTAATTTGGCGATATTTCAAAAAGTCGCCAAGTTGACGACATTCCACCAAATTCGTCGCAAAAATCTCGCAAAGCGTTATGGACGGAGAAATAAGTTATTCTTTAAAAAATCTCCAAGTTGGCGATATTCTTCTAAATTCGTCACCAAAATCTCGCCAATCGTTATGGAAGGAGAAATTAGTTATTCTTATAGCAGATAAATGAGTATTGGCGTCCAAATACAAAAGTATGGCTCAAAGTATCTTTTCTCATGAATGGAACTAGCTAGATCCACGAGAATGATGTCACCAAATTTATCGCATGATATTACATATGAAAAGTGAACTTGTTTCTCAACAGTTAATATTTTTTTTTTAATTTATGAGATTTTTTGATACATTTATTTGAAAAATGTGCAAAATCTCGAGAACAGTTCATGCTAGCGTTCTAAAGTTTATGTCAAACGTTTTCTTAGGAAAAATTACATAAGAAATATCTATTTGTGTAACTTTATTAAAGGTTTTGATTTTTTGATGATTTTTTCAAAATTTCACTAGCAAAATTTAAAGGGGGGGGGGTCTGAACATTCGATTGCGTTTTAGAACAATAGGCTTCCAGTATTCACGGATTGTGATTTTTGTACCAAATTTCATTCGAATCGCTCCATTCGAATCGTCTCCACAGACTCACTGACACACACACACACTTTCACACACACACACGCAAACACACACTTTCACACACACACACACACATACACACACAAACAGACATCACCTCAAAAATGTTTGATTCGTGATCAGTAATTCTTGAAACGTGCTCTCCCATCGAAAACTCGAATTCGAATTTTCGACCCCGTCACAATACTTCATGTACATTATGTATATAAGGAAATTAAAAATAAATTTTTGTCTACACCGGAAGTCACGTTCTACTGGCATCAGATACTTTATTGCCATTATTAGCATATAATCTTCTGCCACACATAACAGTGACAAATCTTATTATTTATCCGATTTCTGAGATACCGTTTTAACGCGAGCATTTTCCAATTCCCCAGATTGTTCTTGTTAACAATGACTGCCTACCTTGATAATTTTCTAAATCTAAAGAGAAAACTTTCGTCTTGATATTTTAGAATAATTAATCTGAAATTCGCTCGTTCTGTAGAGAAGTATTCCGCTTCGATATGTTTGCTACGACGGCTCATTTATTTCGATCCGTACCAAAAGCTTATTTTTGATTCTGAAATCATGTCAAAATACACAACTAATTACTTCCAGTGGAAGTTAAATTGTGGATTCAGCTTGAGACGTTTGCTTCATATTCTAAATTTTAAATCAAACTATGTACGTTGGGATTTTTCCCTAACAAATTAACTCAAATTTTTAATAAATATATGAATAAAAATTACATATCATATAAATATTACAAAATATGGCTTAAAATATGCTGCAAATGACGTTTGCTTTTGCAATGGAATTTATATTCAGTATTTAAAGCATTGGGTCACATACGTGCAGCTCAAACTGTTGCTGAAGTAATTAATCTAAAATAACTGCTCTAAAAGTAGCATGCAAGACAACAATTATAGTTTCAAAATAAATTTTTACTGTCAGTTTTCATTGTGCTTACTCTTATACATTTCTCTTTCGTTTGTTACTCCTTTTTTCTTCTTTCAACTTAGGAAAAAACCCTTTCCCTGCTTCAGACATGTTTGATTTTCTTGTATCAGTGGCCAATCAAGCTCTCACTAGCAAAGGCTGTGATTTTTGTGTGTCCTGCTGAAAAAGGTAGTTGCTTGCTTCCCAAACCAGTGAACACTATTATTGTGTATTTTATTCTACTTTTAACAAAGATATTTTAGTTTTATTGTGATATGTGTTACATATTTTTCAGTATTTGAATTGAAGTTTCGATAAAGCATTGTCTAAACAAACATTTAAAAAGCAGATTAAATATGGTGGAAAATGGTTTGAACACTTCAGTTTTGAATTAAAGGTTAAGCATTTTCTTCCCTTTTGCACACAGTTTTCCTGCAGTCCTATGAATTTTTTGAAGTGACATCTCTCTGGAAATTCTTAGAATCATTCCAACCGCCTATGGAGTTCAAAGTTGATTCCATATAAGTTAACTTTCAAGGTCTATATTCAGCCAATCCTGACAAATATTTGTTTCAAAAATTTCTTTTGAAATGAAAGTGAACAAAAACACTGGAAATGGAAATGCTTTGAACCTCCAACCTCCTCCAGAATTCGATAACGAGTACATATCAATCATAATTTAAGTTCTATCTATAGCCATTCTTGGAAAGTATATGTATAAAATAAAGGAAGCTGAGTCTGTGTGTGTGTGTATCAGTTATTATCTATATCATTTCAATATCAATAATAATATCAATACTCATCTACATCAATCCCAGATCCTTGAAGACGAATGTCTCAAGGAAAACTTTTTGGTGTAAAGTCAGCATTGCAAAATTTTGATCACAAATTTTACTACATATCATATACATCAGAAAAGTCAATATCACTGTCATTTTTGGAACAAAATTGGCTCAATCTAGCCAACTTGATGATAATTCATTATTGTGGTGCTAAAATATATTATAGGAGCGGGAGAAGGTTACAATAATAATATTTACTTAGTAGAGTATAATTAGCATTAAGAATTCATTGTTTTGTGTAATTTGCTTAAACCACCAAATTTGCTACTGCATACAAAATACGTACGTACTTGATGTAAAGTGAATTAAGTCTATGTTCATTAAATACTCATTTCTTTGTTCAATTATTATGTTATTAAACATTATTTGTATTCATATCATTTACAACAATATAATAAACGAAGATAATTATTAATAAACTTGCCACAATTCTGATTTGATATCATTGTTTTGTGGTATAAAAATTCAACGTGTCACAAAAATTGTTATATATTGAGCACAACTGGATAAATTCGGATACCTAGAGGATTGTGGGATTCTGTATTAAATTACAAGTGAGAATAAAGAATACAAACATTAATAATGTTTGAATAAAACGAAATCATAATATGCAATATGTCCAAAACTATGACTCACAAGAAGCTTACTAGGTGTGCCGAAGCTGTCTTAAGTGAAGAATATTTGAAAATCAAGTAGACAAAATGATTTACAATTTAAATTATGTTTATTTTGTTATTATAAAAAACAATTGTCAAAAAACAACGTATAAATAAAATAATAATAATAATATTAATAATTTTTTTAAATACTTCTATACATAAATATGTTCCAGTATACAGATGCAGTCTCTATGGTTTTAGGAAGCCGAAGTAAAACAACTTTATTGATTCTTCTTAAATTTTTACATTATGATAATTCTTAGAATATTTATGATTAAAATGGTCATAGTAAATATTGTCGAATGAGGAAATGCATTTACTCAATGATATTAACTTTAGAGAATAGTAGAGAAATTATTTATCCAGAGTAATTGGAAGAAATGCCTTACTTTACCAATTCAATAAAACATCCATTTTACACTGTTATTCGTTAGAAGACAATATGTAAGAGAACTTGTAATACTCAAGGTCGTTAGAGCAGGATAATGTGAGTAAAAACTATGATTTACAGCTTCCAGAAGCTTAAAATAAACGTTAAAGTTGTACCTTATAATTATCTTATTAATTGGTTTTAGTGTAATACTGCATCTCCCCAGTTAAATGTGTAGTAAGAACGGATGAATGTCATAATTTAATAAAATATTATAAAACTATCAAACCTTGACTAGTCTGACTTTCTTTGTCTATATGCATCCCGTAGAATGCATACTAAAACATACCACGGAATCATATTTTTTTTAATTTAGTATAAGAGCAGACTCTAATTTGTTTGAGCAATTAATTTATGGAACATGATGTCGATCTTTAAATATAAGAATGGATATAAGTGACAGGAGGAAATATTTTTAAACGAATGTGCAAAAATCCCTTTCTTTATAAATTATAAAGAATTTTGTAAATAATTGTTTGTAATTCGAAATTAAGCCGTGTCATCACAATAAATATTGCCCTCAATGATAAAAAGATTTAGCGGTACAGTTAGAGTAAACTTATTTGTGAAACCACCTTCAATTGCTACATTCTAGTTCGTTTCATTGTATGAGAAGTTTTGCATATTAAGAATAGATCCATGTATCAAATTGTGATGAATTTATTTTAGTTTGATTCACTGATGCGTAAAATAAAATAAATATGTGAAATTTTAAAAATTAGTACACAATATGCTACTACTGATATTCAGAGCTAAGCAATAAAATGCACAGTTATCCAATAATGTCAGGTGGCCATGTGTCCACTAATTGGTGTTAAATTAGTTAGAGTATCATGAGATGGTTATCTGCATACAGAGAGATGTCGAAATTCATTGTTTGGAGAAATTAAGACAAACATATTTCTCAGCGGATGAGATTATGCAAGAAATGACATTGAACTCCGAGCAAAAAGTTAGACGGGGTGCTAGAAATGTCAGGTGGAGCTTAAAAATATATATCGTCATCATCATAAGCTCTTAAGTCCAATGTGGGCATTGGCTTAAATCAGAAAAATCTTGCAAGCTATCCCCCTTGGAGCAATGCTCGTCTAATTTTTAATCTTTAACAAAAAAATATACACTGTTAGAAAATTTCAAACGCGCAGATACAAATTCAACTCTCGATATTATGGCCAAGTACACTCGCAATTAAACTATCTTTGAAAACTTGAAAATTTTCCCCAAGAAATATTATGATAGTATCTACAATAATAGCCACGATACTATTTAAAACGTTGACATATAGTGTTGCTTGAAATACAAAAACGAACTGAAATGAGGTGCTCCAAAGCAAATATATTTGCGGTATTTATTGCAAATAAATTATTGTAAAATAAAATAAAATTATTGTAAAATAAAAAAATATTGTAAATAATTACTAATTATGAGGATAACTATTATCTACAATTTGCGTTCATGTGAAAATTGAAGGACGGTTTGTTCGTTGATTATAGTCCTTAGTTATAGTAATTTTTAGAAAAGCCATCACACTCTCTAATTATTGATATATTGTTTTTAAATTACTAATAGACTGTAATGCATTGAATGGAGATAAAGGTAAGATTTTAATTTTGGTAAAATCGATTTTTACAATTTATTTCTGTAAATTATGATTTTTGTAAAACAAGTGTTTCTACGGACCAACAACACGGTTCTACAATTGTTCCAAATTGAACTTCAAATTTTGTTTGAATTTCAACACTAAATAAATATCAAGCAGCATTCATAATTACAAGTGCCATAGCATGTAATGTTATAATAAGAAAAATTTTAAATAGAAAATTTCATAACTTCAGTTTAAATTGATAGCTTTGAATAAATAAATGAGAGTACAAAATTATGTTAAAAAATGGATTTTTTTTATTTCTTACGATTTTTATATAGAAATAAAAAAATTTGATAGAGTAGAAGCTAGTACGAATTTTATATGGAAATAGATAATTTAAAAGAATAGAAGCTATTACTATTTTAAAACGAACCATTCTATGATTAATAATAACAAAAATACGCAGTATTTACATAAAACATTAATTTAATGGGATAAAATATATTTTTGAAAACAGGTGTAATTTTATAATTTTAAAGCTATTCCAAGAATTTGGGCCCTTTTAGAAAAAGTTATGTATTGAAACAAATTGTAATGTTTCCTAAATTCCTTCCCTTTTTCCTAGTTTTGACTCCAATGTTCCTTATTAAACCTACGATTTTACTTTAAATTCGATTTTTACCACAATGTCCTGCCAAATAGTTATACATACAATTTCCACTTCATATGTACCAATAACTAATTTGTTTACGCTCTCTAGTATTATCTTAAGTAATTCATCAAGCTTAAAATGATGGATTTAATGTCAACTAATCTCTAGTATCCGCATAATCACTGCATATATTAAATATGATGCAAATGTGATAATAATTACAAAATCAATAAGATTTAGCCGAAGAACAGTTGCAGATTAGCACTTAGATGACATAACTAAAAATATATTTTCGAAATTTTATCATTTTACTTAAAAATGTAGTTTTATTAAGAACATTTTTGGCATATATAGATGCAGCTATAGATTCTAATAAAATTATTATTTACCACAGTATTCCTTAACCGATTATTTTGGAACATTTCAAAATACATTGTTGTTCCAGACGGGGCTCGTACGTTAATCTTCAAATTAGCTAGCCAATGATATACCAATTGAGCGACTGGGACTGAATTGCAATCGCTTATCATCGAAGTGGAACCCTCCCTCTAATGTCTGATTGACTCAGATGGCATAGAACGTGACAATCTAATTGAAAATTTTCTGCTATTTTAACCTCAAGTTGTGTTCCTAATACTAATTTTATCCAAGTCAGTATATTGCGTTGTTGTTGGCCTCCTGATTTGAAATCGTGACCCAATACATTAGAGCTTACAGTTATTGTACGAGTAGTGGTAAAGCCACTGTCAAACCTGTAATAATTGGTAGAGTTAATTTGTTCAGTTTGCACAACAGTTACTTTTATCTCTAATTTTAAACAGCGGGTGCTGCGTGAGTACGTTTTTTTTTTGAAAAAAATAAATGAATGAATTCGATTAATCTCTGTTTTGAATCCCGGAAAGGCCGGAAATATTGTTCAGTGTTTAATAATAATAAAAAAATCGAATTTAAGTTATTGATTTTCCACAAAATGAAAATGCATTTATCTATAGGTAAAATTATTTGTACGACACATCAGATTTTGTAATATAGGGAAATAACACTATACATTTCGTCTTATTCTGATTTTGTGATTGTTTTTATACTTTTTTGTATTTACCGTGTTTTAGTGTTATTTTCAAACATCTAAGGATTTTGCAAATAAATAATCAAACATTAGTCTCTATTATGCATTATCCTTTACACACATGAGTATTCTTTATATTTATGCTATGTTTAATGTTGGAAACGGATTCATTATCCCTTCTAGACATCGATATATAACGTCCCAAAGCGACAATGAATATGTCAAAAGTTCTTTGAAGTATTAGTCACGGGAAACGACGGTTATTACTGCAAATGATCCTTAATTTCGCAGAAGAATCGCTATGATGTATCGCTAAAATTACCTCAGAGATATACATGTTTCCCTGGAGCTATTTAATTTGAGAACACATTCATAAACAGTGAAGAGGAAATCGTTGGTATATTGTAAACATGAGTGAGACATAATAAATAATTTTGACAGGATAAATAATATTTTATTAGTGTTTAAAATTTTTACTTATATTTGCTTTAAGAAATATTTGCTATCATTTTGGATTTAATTTGAAAAGTTTTGCATCGCATTCACCAGCATTATCGAAAAAGTAAGTAAAAGAAAGTAAAATAAGCATCCAATAAAAAAGTACCGTAAATGATCAAAAGGGAGAAAATAAAACATATATTTCTTTGAAACTGAACTAACAATATCTACACACGCATTCATATATATATGTATATATATATATATATATATATATATATATATATATATATATATATATATATATATATATATATATATATATATATATATATATATATATATATATATATATATATATATGTGTGTGTGTGTGTGTGTGTGTGTGTGTGTGTACACTAGGGAACTCCGAATACTGCTCGCTATTCTTGCCAACCCCCGTAACTCGCTTCGCGAGTCGGGAGGCTTCGCCTTCTACTTACTGAAGTTCACTGAGCTAGCTTTGCTAACACTTTCCCGCTGCTTGCTACGCAGACGTAATACTCAAATGGTACCGTCCTTGTTAACTGACAAGGACGTCAGTTCCTCCGTTCCTAGTCGCAGACGCTTGCAACTCGCAGACGCTTGCTACTCGCAGACTTTCTTGTCCTACTTCGTACCCTACTCGCAGATGCTTGCTGAATTCGTTTTGTGAGCATTTTCGCGACGTCTGCTACGAAAACTTAATGCATCCGTTGAGGATCGTCCTTTGTTGACTGACATTCACTAGTCCCAAAGATAACTGACATTCACTAGTCCCAAAGATAACTGACATTCACCAACCCCTCTTTTAATTCAGACAGCGCACATGACCGGTTACGTGTCCCATGATTGTAGATGATCGCAAAACTCCTCCTTCCATTAACTGTCACTCAATAATCGCAGCTCGCCGTAGGTGTGATGTCTGTGGGGGTTTCGATTCATTATTAGTTGACGCTCATCAGATCTATTAAAGTTTCGAACAATGTTACCAAGCTCAGTTCCGAAATCGCTAATCTCGCCAACTCCGAATATCGCTTCGTGAATTGAAAGGCTTCGTCTTTTACTTCCTGGCGCTCGCTGAGTCTGAATCGCGAATCTTTTCGTCCGCCTACTATTAAGATCGGTAGATAATTGTATTGAGAAGAAAGGGCAAAATTTCATAACTGTAGGTTTTGCTGCTTGTTCGTACTACAGATTCATAATACGTGTTACGCTATCAGTGCTATATATATATATTGTAAATATCACATGCTTATAGTGTATTTACAACAATAACATATTTAAGTGTTGTGCAACATAAGTAGAAGAGAAATGACAGTTGAAGCTCCGCAGGAGTAGGAGAGCATTAATGACGTCACAGAGGATGACGTCATCGGGGGATGACGCCAAGTTATCTTATCTAATCTTATCAGGTGACGTCACCCGAAAAGCTTATCTTATCGGATGACGTCATATGTTGACACAGAGAGTGGGGTTGAAGACCTTGGAAGACATCTTGGAAATTTTGGTGGCGCCCTCTATTGACAGGTTGGAGAACTGTAGATAATAAAAGGGAAGAATTGGTTCTGGACTGAGCTGGATTCGAACTCGAGACAACTCGCACCATAAGAAAGTGCACTAACCAGTATACAGACTGAAACTTGAAGGTAGACGATGAATGCATTATATCTTTCCTGCGAAAGGAGTGGGAAAGCTGGGTACTTAGAATATTTTGAAATCTTCTACAAATGGATTTAATGAGCGCGAATGAATTAGATTAAAATTTTAATTATTTTTTAATGAATGAATAAAATTTATTATGAAGAAATGGAATTTTAATAAGAGTTCATTTTTTAATGATTTGAACGAGGGTAATTATTTTTTATGCAAACGTTTAATTTTGGAAAGTGCTTGAAGACATTTACGAAATTTTGGGCTGTGGTGGCTCCCTCTATTGGCGCTTTATTGAAACACATGCGTGGCATTGAATTTTAATATAAATAATTTCTGAATTAGGTTCTGTGTTAATGAATTTTTTAATTAGGAAGAGTGATAGTCGAACATGGACTTAATATTTGGGTTTCATAATTTTTTTTTAATAAAACTTCACGCTCATAAATGTTTTAATGAACGAAGGAAATTAATTTTTCCAGATTTTAGTTCTCGCTTTTGCTTTTAAATTAATTACAATGTCTCGTTCGTACGGAGATTTACCCGAGGGCGATTGGATGACGGATACAAAAGGCCTGAATTGATGATAACTACACAAGTTACAGCCCATACCGGCCGATCTACAATCCTTTCCGGCTTTAGGTTTATACCTAATCCTAGCAACCTAGACAATTCTACCTGCCCTAACAACTCGGACGAGCCTGCATACCCTGTCCCCACTGCTACCACCTCCGCTGATGACGATCCAGTTATTGTGCGTGCTATACCTGCCACTGCTGCTGCCCCTACACCCTACGAACCGCACCATTCATTTTCTTTGGGGATGAGTGTCCATCTGCAAATTTTCATTTTCAAACAGAACGTGCGTGTTCACATACGAAAGTATGAAGAGGGGCGAGCCACCAATCATGGAGTCATCATGAACCCAGCAACGTGGTGTGAATTTTCGAGCAAAATATATGGATTTAACAACATCTACACAAGTGTCAGTTTTCGTCCATTCTTTTGCTCTAAGTCCTCCGGACGGCCTGGGGCTTTCACAAGTGTCAGTTTTATAGAAAACAATCAGTTTATTGTGCTCAATGCAGATGGCGAATGCCATTTGCAGCAGCTGTGTATATGGAGAGGGGCCATTTCATCTTAAACCATCAGCTTTTGCCCTCTCCATGAAACATATCGTTAACTTGAAAGAAGTGTCTAACGACATCTCCTATGCTATTTTGGAACTGCTATATGAGAAGGTGTTACCTGCCAGGATTTTGGCAATGCAACAGGTACCCTACTACTGCATTAATTGATGATTCAGTTCACCTATTCATTTTAATTACTTTCTTAAATATAGCAAAGTCTTGAATTCTCCATTTCCCATATATTTGAAAAGAAATAAATACAGATATTTTTCTTAGCTAAAAACAGTCGAAACGGATTCAGCAGGTTCTGAAACTTGGCATAAAAGAAAAATCGTGTAGCACACACAATCATTCTGAAAACTTCCGAGTCGTATTCAGTAAGTATTATAACCTGGCATTAAAATCTCACAAGGTATGTGAAAATAGACATTCAGTGTAATTTAAAACAATTAAAGTTTCGCGTTAGGCGTTTCATGGCATTTTTATGAATATCATTAAAAAAAGGACAACATTCCCAGTAATATTTAAAAAAATTTTCGAAACGTGTTCAGTGAGTATTATAAACTATCCCTAAAATCTTGCCCGTATTTAAAATATGTCAGTCAAATCATGGCTGATATGCGCACATATCTTCTAAAAGGGTTAAATCCTGTTCCCAACTTGTGGTAAAAGTTTTAACATCAAAAATGCGATATGCTACTGCACTATGGAATATTAGAAATTCCCCATTACTTCATTCAATGGCTTACCACAAACATCATTTCATTAAACACTCATTAAAATTCAATAACACATACATAACATACATCCCGTCCTTAAAATTATGATGAACAGAAATCTTAACGTAAAAATGAATTATTTTCGTTCATAAACATTTATAGGCATGAAGCTTTACTAAAAAAAACTATGAAAACCAAATATTAAGTCCACGTTCGACTATCCCTCTTCCTAATTAAAATATCCATTAACACAGAACCTAATTCAGAAATTTATTCTATTGAATTTCAATACCACGCATGTATTTCTTTAAAGCGCCAATAGAGGGAGCTTCCACCGCCCAAAATTTCGTAAATGTCTTCAAGAACTTTCCAAAAATAAATCATTCCATAAAAAAATACTTACCCTCGTTCAAATCTTTAAAAAATGAATTCTCTTATTAAAATTCCATTTTTTCATAATAAATTTTATTCATTCATTAAAAAATAATTAAAATCTTTATCTAATTCATTCGCGCTCATTAAATCCATTCGTAGAAGATCGCAAAATATTCTAAGTACCCAGCTTTCCCACTCCTTTTGCAGGAAAGATATCATTCATTCATCGTGTACCTTCAAGTCTCAATCTGTATACTGATTAGTACACTTTCCTATGGTGCGAGAGGTTCCGAGTTCGAATCGAGCTCAGTCCAGAAACAATTCTTCCCTTTTATCATCTACAGTTCTCCAACCTGTTAATAGAGGACGCCACCCCAATTTCCAAGATGTCTTCCAAGGTCTTCTTCAACTCCGCTCTCTGTGTCAACATATGACGTCATCCGATAACCATATTCAGTGACGTCATCCGATAAGATAAGCTTATCGGGTGACGTCACCTGATAAGATTGGGTAAGATAACGTGACGTCATCCTCCGTGATGTCATTAATGCTCTCTTACTCCTGCAGAGCCTCAACTGTCATTTCTCTTCTACTAATTTAATAATGGAACCCTGATGTTCATGACAACAATGCTTGCGAGACGCTCTGTTTGTTTGTCAGAATAAAAGATAAGTCATATATTTGTCAATATTTTATATTTGCCCAAGTGCACTACTAACGTTGTAGTCAAGTTTAGAAATAAATATCTATAAATTTAATGATTTTAATACTTCAATAACTTAGTCCTCGCCCATTTTGTAACGTTTCTGACAGAAACCAATCAGAAAAAATCTAGCAATCGTCTCGACCAACTAAATCTTCTCACGTAGAGAAGGAACATTTTATTTTTAGAAGTCCATAAAAAATTGTATAATTCATTAACTAAATCGAAATTTAAAACCAGAAAGATCGATCATGCATAAAGCATTGATTAGGAAACATATTCCAACTTTAGTGCAATTTTATTTAAACATCTCTAAAATGCGATACATTCCTCAGTAATATTTTTAAAATCAGCACAATACTACATTAATTTGTTATATTTGAAAACTTAAAACTTCATCGAAAAAAAATGAACTTCATTCAAATGACGGCATTGAAATATAAATTGCCTGGTTTAAACATCTCTAAAATACGATACATTCCTCGGTAATATTTTTAAAATTAACACAACATTACAATAATTTATTATATTTGAAAACGTCACCGAAAACAACTGAAATTTATTCAAATGACGTCATTGAAATATAACACACCTGGCTCTCTCTATAAAAGCAGCATTTCATTCATAAACTTTTTTCCATTCATTTTATTCATCACAATACTATAATAATTTATTTTATTAAAAAACTGAAGACCATGGAGGTACAAGTAATTAAACTATGTTTAAAACTTCATCGAAAAGATGATCCCTCTCTCTGCAAAATCAATGAATATTTCATTCATATCAGATATATTGCAGACTCCATGAGCTAAATAATTTTGCGTTAAAGAAATGCAACAATTCCCATACAGCTCATTCTACATATTCTTCTATTTATATTGTCCAAAAGTGAAAACTAGGTTTCGCTGTAATAATAATCAAATTTGGATGATCATTTAAACTCAACTATATTGTAATTGCGTTGTTTCAGTATGTAGATGCACAGAATTTAAGCAAAAATAAAGCGGTTTTGGACGGATACAACACTAAATATGAATTAAAAAGAACTTTAAAAATCACGATTTTGACCCAAGATGGATGCCATATTTTATTTTGAAGTGGGTCACGTGATCTTTTCATATATTTGTCACGTGATCACTTCATGTATAAGATGTAATTATTATTTCAATTTTTATTTAAAAAAAATTTGAATATATTTTGCTGAAATTCTTTTCATATATTTTATGGGATAATTTGTATATTTCCCACTATTTTCGAAATAATTTGTGAATTTTAAATTCGTTTAAAAATGTTTGAAACATTATGTCCCATAGGGTTCAAAGTATTTCATTTTTTCAACCCGGGTTCAATCCAAAACTAATTGGGCGATATTATTCATTTATATTCCCGTAGCTCCTACAGACCGTCTGAACAACATACTAAAATTTCATTTTGATAAAGTTATTTCTTACGGCAGTTAACGTGCTAACGGACAGACAGACAGACAGAGTAAACAATGTCATAAACTCTTTTAAACTACGTTATAAAGTGTTAAAAAGGGCTCCGTCCTGCAAAAATTCAAATATGTAGATACATGTCAACAAAAATTGCAGGTCTTCCAATCGCTAGTCTGTCCAGGACTGAACTCGCAGCTCAAAAGCTCTTCCTTTGACTTTGACGTTAAATTAAACAACTAAATTTTAAATCGAAAAACAGTTTATATCACGATGTTATCCTAATACTTCTCTACAAATGTAACATCTTTCATATTTTTATATGCTATAGATTTTGCTGTACTTGAGAAACGCGAAATTTGTCAAACAGCTGCTGCAGCTTCGGCGTGAACTACATTTTTAACACTTCACAATATAGTTGAAAGGTGTTTATGACTTTGTTCATTCT
The DNA here is from genome assembly GCA_951213105.1 of Amaurobius ferox. Classification (NCBI taxonomy): domain Eukaryota; kingdom Metazoa; phylum Arthropoda; class Arachnida; order Araneae; family Amaurobiidae; genus Amaurobius; species Amaurobius ferox. Next base: position 81,692,985 of record OX578148.1, read on the forward strand.
ATATGACTGTCTGTCTGTCCTTCTGTCCGTTAGCACGATAACTGCCGTAAAAATGACTTTATCAAAATGAAATTTTAGTATGTAATTTAGACGGTCTGTGGGACCTATTGGAATATAAACGAATAATATCACCCAATTAATTTTGAACTGAACCCGGGTTGACAAAATTAAATACATTGAACCCTATGGGACCAAATTTTTCAAACATTTCTTAAGCGAATTTGAAATTTAAAAATTGCTTTGAAAATTTTAGGAAATATTCAAATTATCCCATAAAAAATATGAAAAAAAATTCAGCAAAATATATTCGGTAGATTTTGAAATAAAGAGTAAAATATTATTTTCACCCATATTATATGAATAGATGACATGACACACTTCAAAATAACATATGACATCCATCTTATGTCAAAATCTTGATTTCTAAAGTCCTTTTTAATTTATGTTTAGTGTTGTATCCATCCTAAAACCATTTTATTTTTGCTTAATTTCTGTGCATCTTTATTCTGAAACAACGCAATTACAAAATAGAGTTTAAATGATCATCAAACTTTGATTATATCTACAACGAAGCCTAATTTTAATTTATGGAGAATGTAAACCCATAAAGAAGTAGGATGAGTTGTATACGAATTGCTGAATTTCTTACACAAAATTATTTAGCTCTTTGAGTCTGAAATACAGATGAAATACAGTCTGAAATACAGATATAAATGAAACATTCATTACTTTTACATTGAGAACAAACGATTTTATAGCAGACTTTTCCGATGAAGTTTTAAGCATAGAGTTAAATTATGTTTAAATCCATGGTTTTAAGTTTTTAAAAAATATATATATTTGTAGTATTGTGATGAATGAAAGGAATGAAATAAAAGTGTGTGAATGAAATATTTACAGCTTTTACATAGTGGGCCAGACGACTTATAGTTCAATGACGTCAGTTGAATAAAACTCATTTTTCTCTATGAAGTTTTAAGCTTTCAAATATATTAAATTAATATTCTAGTTTGATAATTTGAAAAATATTACCCCTGAATGTATCGCATTTTAGACATGTTTAAATAAAATTTCATTGCAGTTGGAATGTGCGTTATAATCAATGCTTTATGCATGATTGATCTTTCTTGTTTTAATATACTAGGCGGCTCTGTTCACTGCTCGCTCCTCTGGAGCAACCCCATTTGTCAGGCTTCACCTCCTACTCGCTGCGCTCGCAGAGTTCGCTTCATATCCATCTTTCCTAAAACTTCTACTTCAAAAATCACTTTACTATCCCTGCCTATTTTCCGTAAGAGGGAAAAGCAGGGATTTTTCTTAGGCCAGGGAGTCCCAAAAATTGAATTCCTTGACCATGAGATCGCTTCGCGAGCAATTTCATGCTAAACAAAAGTTTTAATCGACAAATGTTTTATTTCATCGTGTTACCCTATTAGGTCTCTATAAATGTAACAAATTTCATATTTTTGTAAGCTATAGTGTTTACGGTCCGAGACAGAAAAATCGTTAGTCTTGCCGATACGAAAAAAAAAGTTCACTTCACAAGTGCATAAAAAGTAAAATATCTCAAAAACTACAACGAAATAAAAAAAGAGGCTCCTTCTTGCAAAAATTCACCCATATAGGTACATGTCTGCAAATATTCGTGGTCTTGCTATTGTTAGTCTATCCAGGACGCGAACTCGCAGCCCAAATATTTTGTTTTTGAATTTGACATTAAATATTTCTTAAAATACAATATATATCAGAAAACGGTTTATTTCAGCGTATTTCCCGAAGCTTTTCCTACAATTGTTCCACCTTTCATATTTTTATAGGCAATATTTTTGGCAGTACGAAGCAAAGAATATCGAGAAACGAGAAATTTGTCAAACAGCGGCGGCGGCTACTTTTTTAATAGAGATATATGCTAGGGGCTCCGCCCCCTGCTTGCTTCGCGAGTCGGGAGGCTTCATATCCATCTCGCTGAGCTTGCTTCGCGAGCACTTTGGTGCCACCTGATACGCAGGCGTAATACTTTAGTTGGGGCAGGCGTAGAATGCCCGTTGGGCTGCGCTCGCCAACCCCCGTAATGGACCTCGCGAGTCGGGGAGCTTCGCCTCCAACTCGCTAACGCTCCTTTGGGCTGGCGTAATATGTCCATTGGGCTCTACCCCTTCTCGCTACTCTCGCCAACCCCAGTAACTCGCTTCGGAAGTCGGGAAGCTTTGCCTCCGACTCGATTCAAACGCATTTTTATGTCACATGCTACACAGACGTAATGCGCCTTTTGGAGACCTTCACTTATTGATAGACATTTACCAGCCCAGAAACTCGTTTCGCGAGCTATTTCAATCTGGCCGGCTCTCACGACTTTCTACGTGTCCTACATTCGCTGACGCTTTGACCCCTACTCACTACGGTCGTCAGCACCCATGACTTGCTTCTCGAGTCTGTAGGCTTCGCTTCAAACTCGTTAAATTTCGCTGAGCTCGCTTAAGTGCCGCCTGCGTAGCAGAAGGCACTTAAGGACTCACAACCTGTATTAGTCTAAGTTTATTAATCAAAGTTTATTAGTCTACTAAAACCAGTTATATCTTTTATTTTTATTATATGCTACTGATAATGTAGTATTGGAAATTTTGCATTTTTTCTTACTTGATCCAATTAATTTAATAATTCAATTATTCGAATTATTTTCCTGTTTGTGTCGCCGTTCCTCCATGTGCATTTTTCTACTCAATACTTCAATAACTCAGTTCTCACCCATTTCGCAACTTTTCTGCCAGAAACCAATCAGAAGGATGCTAGCAATCGTCTCGACTAATTAAATCTGAAACCGTAGAGAAAGAAAATTATCGTTTCCGAAGTCCATAACAAATTGAATAACTCATTAACTAAATCGAAATTTAAAACAGAGCTCCATCCTGAAAAAATTCAAGTGTGTAGGTAAATGTCAATAAAAATTGGAAGTCTTCCTAGCGATAGTTTGTAAAGTACCCGAACTGGTGCCTCAAAAACTCCTCCTTTGACTTTGACATTAAATAGTTCCTAAACTAAATTTTAAATCTGAAACGTTTTATAACAAAACGTTGCAATGGCATAACTGCGAAACAATGATAGACAGAAAGATGAAAGAAGTGGTATGTTGGATAGACAGGTCTGGAAATTTTTAATACACATGTTTGCGAAATTAACAAGATTGGCTAACAGAGGGTGCTGCAGTTTCAGTGCAATGTCCTTTAAATAGTGGGTGAGACTGTTTTTCGTAAACAGGGGTCAAATCACATTACCATGGATTTCATATGGCCGCAATGTATGGCAGTAACATGACGCAAGCGATGGGCGAAATTTGAAGCCACCTTCTGCAATGTCTCTACTGAAATGGATGCTCATGCCTCACAGATGAACTAACGTTTGAGGATTCTTACTGTAAAAAGTGTCCTTCAAATGGCCTCAAAGAAAGAAGTCGCATGGATTGCGATCCGGGGAGTATGGAGACTGAGCGTTCTGTACTTTTGAGCATTTATAAGTTATTTAAAGCTCACTGGGATTGCAGCGCCTTCTGTTAGCCAATCTTGTAACTAGTTTTGCAATCCGGTGTATTTAAAATGCCAGACCTGTCTATCCAACATACCACTTGTTTCATCTTTCTGTCTATCACTGTTTCGCAGCTGTGTCATTTCAAAGTTAGGGAGTCCTTTTTGAAAGACCCTGTATATATATATATATATATATATATATATATATATATATATATATATATATATATATATATATATATATATATATATATATATATATATATATATATATATATATATATATATATATATATATATATATATATATATATATATATATATATATATATATTTGTATATATATATTTATATACAAATATATATATTTTTTTTTTCCATTGGGGATCTGCCTCCTACTCGCTACACTCGCTAGAGCTCGCTTCATATCTATCTTTCCTAAAAATTCTACTTTCAAATATATATTTTCTATCTCTGCCTATTTTCCGCAGGAAGGAAAAGCGAGAATTTTTCTTAGGCCAGGGAATCTAAAAACTGGATTCCTGGATCATGAGAACGCTTCGCGAGCTATTTCATGCAAACTAAAGTATAAATCAATAAACGATTTATTTCATCGTATTACCCCATTATTTCTCTATAAATGTACTAAATTTCTTATATTTTTGTATGCTATAGTTTTTACAGTACCAGAAAGAGAAATCGCTAGACGTGACGATAGGCAAAAAAAAAGTTCACTTTAGAAGTAAATAAAAAGTAAAATATCACAAAAACTACATCAAAATCAAGAAAAGAGGCCCCGTCTTGCAAAAATTCAATCATGTATGTAGCCTGCAAAAATCCGTGGTCTTGCTATTGTTAGTCTATCCAGGACGCGAACTCGCAGTTCAAATATTTTGTCTTTGATTTTGACATTAAATATTTGTTAAACTACAATATGTATGAAAACACGATTTATTTCATCTTATTTTCCAAAGCTTCTTCTATAAGTGTACCAAATTTCACATGTTTATATGCAATAGTATTTGCAAAGAATCTCGAGAAACGAGAAATTTGTCAAACAGCGGCGGCCACGTCAGCCACTTATTATATATATATATATATATATATATATATATATATATATATATATATATATATATATATATATTACCAATGCAGTTGATGACCAATACAGATTAGGAAAGTTGAATGGAATTTTGTATAGTTATTACAATAAATATAGGTAGGGCGCCTATATCTATTTTAAGGAACTCAGATCAGTGAGAGGGATTAATATACATACTAATCAACATGAATACCAACACTGTTATATTTTTGGAGTAGGCGCTACCTCCTCTAAAAATGGGTAAACGTCCTTTAAAGACAGGTTCTGTGATGTAATGTGTACTATGTTAATTTAATTATACACAACATTTGCTGTTACTTCAGTTTACAATTATTTAACCTTCAGTTCTGCATTTTGCATTATTTGCAAAATTGAGATGTAAAAAATATTCTAACAATATTTTAAACGTCGATTTTGAAATTCGTTTCAAATAGTCAACTTTGAAATGGGAATACATGTTTCTGATCTTTTTTAATGTTAGATTTGATGTAGGCATTTGTTGAAAAATAGTATTTTAAAAAGTTTCGTGGAATAAAAGGAAAAGGTTGGAATTCAGAGGATTTATTCTCGTCTAAATATAATAGAAAATTTTTATGGGGGGTCATATTTTCCTTTCTTTTCTCTAGTCTTTATAAAATATAAAATAAGTTTCTGAGTAATCTACCAAGGGATGCATGAGATTAGTTAAGAAATCATGTTTGATAGATTTTTTATTTATGTTTATATGTTAAGTGAAAGTATTATATCAATACGAAAGCAGCCTTTAAAGGAGAATAAGAGTTTTATTGCTGCTTAAAAATTACAATTAAGAACAGTCGAGATTCTAAAATATAGTGACATTATTTCTGGTATCATATTACATAAATTGCAGAAATTGCGCTCAAACCATTTCCACAAATAAGTTGAAAAATATATCATATATGAGTACAGTAAATAATTGATAATACATATCAGAAGATTTTGGAAACATAAAATAACTTCCTTTTTCAGCAGATAAAAAATTACAGCAACAACTTCAGACGAAACGAGAGATACTTTGGTCACCACAGAGTTACCATTTATTACCAAACTAATATGAGTTATCACCTAATCTAAAACAACTGAACATAATTTAATAGTAAGTCACGGCACCAACTAATATTATTAATGTAACCGCTAGACGATAACTTGAGTATTGAAGCATGCGATATAACCTTGCACTGCGAAAACTTCGCTAACTTGAGATGAATAAGATGCATTCGAAAATCGCTTTGAAAATACAATGAGTATGAAAGCCAGTTATGAACCTAATTTAAAGTTTTTTTTATTAAATCATATTTTATCCTAAATGATAATATTTTGTCCAGGTATTTGTACCTAAAATATGGAAATTAATAAATATATCGCCTAAAATAAAGTAAAAAGAAACGCAAATGATAAAAGGAAAACAACGTCCAATTTCCAACCGTTAACTGCACAAAGAACGTAATCAAAAATCTTAATTTTTACGCCTTGGGTTAAAATAACTAGAAAATCAGAAAACAGAGTAGTTAAAATTGTTGGAATGCGAAGATATACACCCATCATTTTTTGTAGGTGCTCTTAGTCCCCTGGACGAGTCGGACGGTCTGGGTCTTCTACCCATCATTTTTTCAAACAACTTAATTTGGATAATCATCTTTTTTTACAGATGCGGCAAAAAAGGACAGTAAAAAATAATAAATGCGTATTTCGATATATGTAAAACAGATGCATAAGAAATAAGGCATTATCAAATATATTCGGTTAAAAACTCGTTTAAAAGACATTTCTTCGATTTTTCCGATGATGTCAGAATGGTAACACTGTGATAATATTTCATGAACTGATTTATATGGAATTCGCTCAAAATCATGCTTCATTACAACATGAGATCAAACTTAAAAAAAAATATCTCACCGAGGTCTGTCCTACCGGAGATTCATCTAACTCACTAATGAGTTTCGAGACTGTTTGAAGATTGTATTTTCCCCTACACACAAAGCGCATACACGCACGACCATGCAGAAACTTCTTTTATTAAGATAACCGTTCCTTCAATCTTGTAACAATTATAATTATCATAATTTAAAATACAATGTTTAATATCCTTACTTGAATTTTTGGCTAGCTTTAGATAGTAATTGGAATTATCAAATTTAAAGGAAAAGTGGGCAAGTCTTTGACACGCAATATGGATTTAATTATTGTTAATACATTCGATTATATACAATCAAAATCGATCGGATACCAAAATATAATGTGCAGGATCCTCTTTGACGATAAGAACTTGCAATTCATCAAGTGTAGCTTCGGCTGGCTGAAACGAATGTCTGTGGTTTGATTGCCGGTTAGGGCATCAAGGTTATTTATAATGATGTCTGAACAAATCAACTCTGTAGGTTAATACAGAGGTGTCGGAAATCTAAAAAAAGACCCTAATACGAATAGCACAGATTTGGTAGACTCTAGTATATTGAGACGATATTCCATCGGGAGGACAACGACCAAACAAGAAGATAACATGGGGTAAAAATAGCAAGAGATAGTCAGGTTTTCAGTTGTACGTAATTCTGACATATTATAGAAGGCCAAGAATGCAATGTCGACTTATACGATATGAGCTTACAATGCCGCCCTTATGGAACATCGACTGGCTAGTACAGAGATATGTGGTTCAATGGAGGTTGGGGTAGCACGATTCTTTGCAAATGTTCTTATATTTTGGACTTTATAATTTGAACTTGAGGTAGTGTGTTGGATATGGAAAACAATAGCATTGCAGGAAATAAATAAAAAAACAATTCTGATATATAAACCTTTTCTTATCTTATTTATTTTATCTAAATTTTAAGAGCAATCTTAAGAAAATAATATGTATTTTTATGTACAATTAAATTTATACCTAATATATTTTTTCGTTTAAGTTTGTGTATCCCATATTTTCGCAATAGTATTCACAAATATACATCTCCTTCAGATATCAGACCTACAGGAAATTTCAGATTGTCCCCTTCTTTCCCCCGTTTCACAGCAATCCACCACGTTCGCAGTAATATAACTAATTTATATACCCGGATCGCGCTGACTATCTCTATTGACGCATTTTGCGAAAGTAAATTCAATTTGGAAATAAAATATATTCTTTTGAAAAAAACAAATTGGCAAAAATGTTGGCGGTTATGGATTTTGGCAATTTTAAAATCAAATATCTTGCTATACTAATCTTAATGTGTGCTACTCAAAAACATTAATATTTGGAATTTGATAATGTTTAAATGAAAATAAATTTAAAAAATGGAACATCAATATAACATTTGACAAAAGTAACCCCCTACTGGCGAAAGAAAGTTAGATTTTAATTATTTAGATAGTAGGTCGGCGAAAGTAATCAAAAACTCAGGGTCACTTGGATGTATACATACAATATATACACTCTTTCTTTAAAAAAAACGAAGCAGTCCTAAAAAATAATCTGATCATCTCGAAATTTCGCATGCAAATTCCGTTTCACCAAGTACACAAATGATTAAATTTGCAAGGCTAACGAGTGTTAACTCCAGTCATAGCACGCTATTCTACTGCGCATCTAGCAGCCTATAAAACAGGTTAAAATATGAACGATATACCTTTGCTCATTATCGATGATGCAGTTCCGTAGAAACATAAGCATTAATGCCGTTACGACGTTGCCGAACATCTTATAAGCAATCAGTCGAGTTTGAACGTGATAATATAGTCGGGATGTGTGAAGCTAGCTGTTCATGCCGATCAATTGGCCGCCACCTGCACCGAACAGACACTGCTGTGATGGTTCAAGTAGCAATGGTTGCTGCAAGGAACTCATCGGCGGAATGAAGGCTTTGGAAGGCCAAGGTGCACGAATGCGAGGTAAGATCGGCTGATTGAGCGACAGGCTCGAACTGGCCCAATGGCACCAATTTCGGCCATCCAACGTGCTACAGCCTCTTTCATTCACTCATGGTACTTTCCACCATCTCACGGTGTTTGGCTGAGGTGGAGCTACGCTCACGGCGACCTTTAAAAGGTCTGACCATAACCCCACAACATCGACATAATCGTTTGGAGTGATGTCGTAACCGAGCATCATAAATGCGAGCAGACTGGCATCGCATAGTGTTCAATGATGAATCACGCGTCAGTCTTTCAGCAGATGACCATCGAGTACGTGTGTGGAGGAGCCAAGACCAGCGGTTCCAGTCAGTGTTTTACACAGGCACACAGTCCTGACCGTCCACATAGCTGCACTAGCCGTCGGATGAGTCAAGCGGTCTGGGTCTTCAAGAGGCACACAGTCATTACCCTGGTGTGATGTTGCGGAGGCTGTCTCTTACGGCAACAGGTCGCTACTAGTCATCATGCGTACAACTTTAACAGCTCAACGATATGTTGATGAATTCCTGTGGCCTTTTGAGTTGCACTTCATGGCACGTCATGCTGTGGCCATTTTCCAACAAGATAATGCCACGCCACATACGGCTCGCATATCTGTGGACTGTCTCCGTAGTGTTGATACTGTTCCTTAAACTGCAAGGTCACCAGACCTTTCGTCAATCGTGCATGTGTGGGACATGCTAGGCCGCCAGATTCAGGCACCTAGAAATGTCTGAACGAACAATTGAGGAATGACTGACAGAATGCATCGCAGGATGACATTTGGAAACTTTATCACTCCTTACCTTGACGTATATAAGCATGCATTGCCGCAGATGGATGTATCATCAATTACTGATTTGAAAATTCCATGCGCAATTACGAACCATTGATGGGTCCTGAGGCCTTGATTTTGTAATACTTTCGTTACCTGCGCATGATCTGTACGTATACATAATTTCAATAAAAACAGTAACTCCCTTCATGGTGCTTCTTTTTTTGCAAAAGAGTGTATATATATATATATATATATATATATATGCAGGATGGTCATAAAAAACTTCCCCGATATATGAACCCCTAGCGGCTTATCCGCTTAACTAATCGAAAGGAAATTTCAATTGAAGGTATGCTCTCGAGATTGTGATGATTTCAAACAATAGAGCTCTCACGGCAACATCCACTTTTTTCCTGCGCAAATTGATCAGCGCATTGAAAAACCATAAATGGCATTGGAACACTACATGCATGACGAAAATTGGCGGCGTAAAACATTTGCAAGGAAGATCGTTGTAAATGACCAATGACAAGACAGAGAAGAGGTGTATTATTCACAGCATAATTCACATAATTATGCATAATTCACAGGGATAGTATTCACAGGAATTCACAGGAACTTTGCATAATTCACAGGGATAGACAGTAGCAGCACCAATCACAAAACACCATGTGCAAAGCATTACTTGTGGAAAATGTTTGCTAAGCAGTGTGGGAAGATTGTTTCTTCAATCATTTGTTCGAACGTGTCAACAAGATGACACTTACAGGGAAACAACGAGGTGAATTGATAAAGCTGTTTTGTCTAAACGGGGAAAATGTTGCCGAAGCAGTACGGATTTATCGGAGAAATCATAAGCTAAGACGAGGTCCATGTTCCGTACGAATTATACGTAATTTGGTAAACAATTTTGAAGAAACTAGATGCACATGTGATAGACCGCGATCTGGACGATCATCTTTTACTGTTGATCGCAAGCACATTCGTTCTCGGTCCGTACCTCTTCAATGGTATGCAAACGTGCTCCATCACAGGTCATCGGTATAAAACAATGTTGCAGAATTACGTAATTCCAGAATTGCAGCATCAAAATGTCGTTAATGACATTGTATGGATGCAAGATGGTGCTCCTCCACACGTCGCTACGTTTGTTCGCCAAGTGCTGCAACATAACTTTGGTGATTGAGTCATCTCCCGTAACTTTGCAGTTTCGAGGCCACCGCGATCCCCCGACCTCACGCCGATGGATTTTTAGTTCTGGGGTTTTCTGAATTCTAAGGTGTACACATCAAATCCACGAGATTTGGCAGAATTGAAAGATGCCATAAAACGTGAAGTTATACAGATTCCTTCAGCAATGTTACGTTCGTCATTGTTGTCAACAATCTCCCGCATGCAATTAGTTATCGTCTGCAAAGGTGGGCTCGTTGAAAATTTGTAATTCCAATAAAAGTTTTTTCCCTCTCCTCTCTGTGTTGTCATTGATCCTTTACAATGCTCTTCCCTGCAAATGTTTTACGCCGCCAATTTTCATCATACCTGTAATGTTCCAAAGCCATTTATGGTTTTTCAATGCACTGACCAATTTTGCGTAGGAAAAAAGTGGGTGTTGCTATTCGAAAATTTCGATTTTTCCCACTGTAACCGTAATCGCGAGAGCTCTATATATACATATATATATATATATATATATATATATATATACACATAGTATCTATGAAAATAAAGAACATTATATATATATAAAACAAAAATAGAGTAGAGTTATTATTTGCATCTAAAGTGCAATTCAGAAACATATTCTGAATTTTGAAGTTTGGAATTCAAAAGAATTGTTGTCACAATATATTTTGATCAGACATGTTATTCTGAAAAGAAATTTGGAATAAAAATAGACACCTGAATATCAAGGAATCTACTTAATATCTTTTCGTCCAAACCTCTTAGAATTAGTTTCTACGTCGCCTTCCTGTCACTCTTTCTTTACTTTGTTCTTAGGATATGAAAAAGAGTTCTGAATAAAGAGAGAAGGAATATTTGAGTTTCATTCTAAGTTAAACTATTTTAGTCTTTAAACAGATAGATATATATGACATGTCATCTGTGATACTGGAAATTATTCATTTACGATATAAAAGAGATCATTTTTAAAATGGATAACATCATCAACTTTCTCTTGTTTAGAAATCTAGATTATCAATATATTTTTACTTATTACCAATTAAGCAACAATTACCTTTTTCTATTTCCTCGAATATTAATAGCAATTTTGAGCTATATAGTGTATAAATATTGACATATAAAATATATTACTCTACACCATAGAATAGGAAATTGATAATGTTCAATGTCTTTCTTTCGCATTGTATCATTTCTAAACACATAAAACATGATTATTGTGATTGTTCAAGTTTTGTTGAGCTCTATACAGGTTGTAAAGTTGTAGATTGTTAGAGCCTAGAACAAGTTTGAAATATTTTTCGTAGATAAGGAGTGCAGCAAGTGCAACATTTATCGGAACATCTTCAAGAACGAACTCAGCAAAAATAAAAACATAAAATAAAAACCTAAATTTAAATAACATTTCCAGAATCGAAAATAAAATTAGTAAGCTTTTAATGATTTATCATTGGGCAATACATATCAGAACAGGAAGCAGCAGAGTGCAGCATGAACAGTTTGTGTCCGATGATATTTAGCAACAGAATTGAACTGTGAAACGTCATTTTATACCATATATATAAATGTTAAAAGTTCAGTCAAATTTTAGTATAGTCTTTGTGGAATAAAATCTATACAAATAAAATTGGAAATCTATCTGTCTGTATGTCTATATATTTGTTTCATCATCACGGGAAAACGGATGAACTGAATTTGATGAAATTTAGTGGGTAGGCGTGTAGTAGACCCGCATTAAATGTAGTCCATATTCCGAGTTCCTATGACCAAGGGTTGTCTAAATTTCAATTTAAAAAATCTGATGTGAGCAGCACATGACTTTCCCTGCAGACTTATATTAACGTTCTCTTTATTTTAATTAAATTTATTTCACTTTCAATTCAATTTTCGTTCTCATTTGGTAACCGGGCTTATTTTCAAAGCTGGCGTAGGGAAAGTACGAAAAACTAAAATATCTCGAGAACGGCTAGACCTAGTGTAATGGGGTTGGTCTTATTCTTTTCGTCGTTAAAAATTACGTATTAAATCAGCATTTAATGGATATATTTGAGTATACCCAGTTCTTTAGTTTAGATTTGGACGATTTTGCTGGCCATTTTGCAAAAAAGGGCAGGTCATTTTTTTCCGAATCGTACCAAAATCTAATCAGCACCAGGGTATCCCACAAGTGACTCATCCACCGAATTTTGTGAAATTCGGTCCATTAGTTTTTTAGTTAGAGTCGATACAAGCTTTTGCGGACCATTTCGCAACAAAAGGCGGGTTCTTTTATCCCGAATCGTACCCAAAACTAATCAGCACCAGACTCTCTCACAAGCAACTTACCTACCAAATTTTGTGAAATTCGGTCCATTAGTTTTTTAGTTAGAGTGGATGCAAAATCTGCACAGACAGACACACAGACAGACAGACACACAGACAGACAGACACACAGACAGACAGATACACAGACAGACAGACACACAGACAGACACACAGACAGACACACAGACACACACACAGACGTCACTCTAAAAATAGTTTTTTCGTATTCTAGAGGTCTCGAAACGTGTAGATCCGTCGAAAACTCGAGTTGCGATTTTCGGCATGATTCCAATACTTTCCCTATACATTATCGTGTATTGCAGGGAAAGTAAAAAGCACAGGTAAACCTCCCATAGACATAGAATTCTGCAAACGATATTTTAAACAGTAATTTATTTGAAGAAAATTATATCATGTCGCCTAGCAACGGATGCAATGTGTTCATTCGGCAGACGATTTTTTTAAATATTTTCCAATTTAAATAATAAAAGATGTATGTGAAATGAATTTTATCGAAATTGTACTTTTGACTGGAATATATCAATTACGATCTTCAGATATCAAGATTACTTTGGGATTATTGATATTTTAAATTATGTCATCTATTTAATTTTGCAAAAACGGTTGAAACTCAGATATTGTAGTACTGGTTATTTTCTATTAGTACACGGGTATATTTTCTAAATTATAAGTAGGACAGTTATTTATGCCTTCCCATACAATTTTAGCGCTTTCATTTCACATTATGTTGGAATCATTTACAGCCTTCGAGTTTAAAGAATATTGATATTTTCACTTTATCATGTCACCTGTTGCATTTCGACAAATACTCTTGAAATTTTTATATTGCAATACGGTTAATTTTATACTAACACACCTGTATATCTTCTAATATTCGGGAATGTAAGTATATACGGATATATCTTCCAATACAATTTTAGCTCTTTTATCTTGGCATATATTGATTCAATTTCATATTTTTTACAAATGTGTTTACAAACGGAAATCAGACTGTTTATTCTTCAGATCTTTCTGTGAAGCTAGAACAGCGATTTTGTAATCTACGAAAATGTAAGTGTTAGGGCTGTATCTTCCGATACAATTTTAGCACTTTCATTTTGGCATATATTGATATCAATTAAAGTCCTTGGGTTTAAAGATTAAGGGGATTATTGATATTTTCAATTCATTACACTATCTGTTATATTTTTGGCAAATATATTTCTCCTACTGATACACAGGTATATATATCTTATAATGTTCGACGATATAAAGAGTAGGGGTGTATAATATCTTCCCATACAACTTCAGAGCTCTTATTTTGACACATATTGATTTTATTTCAATTTTTTTTTAATTTGCTTACAATTGGAACCAAGATATTTTATTCGTCAGATCTACCTGGGAAGATAATTTTGCATAGTATGAACGTAGATTATTAAATATCTTTTTAAAAGCATTAATTTAAATATTTTAACAGAATTATTTTAATAACAATGACATTTAGAATATTATAATAATTTGCACATGATTATGAATTTTGAGTTTTTTGTATTATATACTCCGTACAAAGAAGGTTTATTTTGCTAGTATATCAATAATTTTGTAACATAAGTGAATTTTGCTCAACTCCTTTTACGCGAACTCTGACTTTAAAACATTCATTTACACCTGAGGTCCAACTTAATAGAAGACTGATTTAGTTTTAGAGGACTTATTGTCCGACAAAGCATCCGAACCAACCAAAAACACACTGCAGAAAAAATATAATCGTGTCCAACACTAAAAGTAAGAAATTATGCCACTTTGCTCCTCCCTCTCTTCAATTAAGATTTTAATTGCTAGTATGAGCGCATATGTCAGCGTAAAAATGTGTTTAATTAAAATGTGCGTTTAATTAAATTCAAAATACGTGTAGAAGGGAATCCTGCTGTACGATAAATAAATCTGTTGGAAATATAATAAAGTTTGAGTCAAAAGAAACGTTTAAAAAGAAGAAAAAAATAATTTTAACTTTTTAATTAAAACCTGTGAATGTTGTACAGGCATACGAATTTGTCATAAATATATAACTTATCTTTACAAGAGATATCAATAACTTTTATATTCGTTGATTTATCTTCAGAATATGTTATCTATCCTCATATACATTTTATAATTTGAGTACACATGTCAAATATTTCGAAACATTATCAAGTGGATACGTAAATTAAGAAATTAACGAGCACTGTGGTCGTTCACAAGCAACAGGATGTGGACTTGCGATGTAGACAGTCACTTAAAGGAGACATATAATTATGGAATTATCCTGTGTTTATTCACAACAAAAATGTACTGTATATGGAGTAAATGTGTTACATATATATATATATATATAATTGAAGATTTTTATGATTACTTGTAATATATATACCCTAGAAATACCAATGAAAATTGCTTGTAAACTGAAGGTTTTTGCAAATCAGAAGCCTAGTGTAGCAAGATGAGCTATGCAAGAAGTTTGGAAATTGATAAAATGGAATCTAGTGATTGTAAAAGGAATAAAATGTATATGAAAAGCATTTCTGAAACCATGTACGTTATCAAGGGCCATACATGTTTCATTAATGCTGATTCTACGTTTCTGTTTACATAACTGTAAAATGTATTACAGAAATAATGTAAATGGCCCGACGTAGAAGAAAAGACAAAGTGGATCAAAAACACAAAAAAATCAAACATGAATATAAAATATTCTGTTACACCATATATATATATATATATATATATATATATATATATATATATATATATATTTATATATATACAGAGAGAGAGAGAGAGAGCATAGTTGCTGTTTATGTGGAAATTTCAGGAAATCTACATCGGAATGGTAGGAATCGCGGTATGTGGATGTAATAGGTTTATAGAAGAAGAAAACAATGCCAAACAAAGGTAATGACGACTTTTATTATCCAAAGAAAAGGGTTGAAAGCAAATGGTCGCAATACGAGTGTCAAACTCAGTCAACAGAATGATTAAAACAATGTGATGCTGCGGTTTAATACGGTGTGTGGGAACCTCGGGTAGCCACGCATTCTGCACAACGATTTCTCATACTTTCGATGAGGGTTTGGATAAGTTGTGTGCTCAAAGATTTCCAAGTCTCACAGAGAGCAGTTTTCAAACCCTAAACGGTACTTGGTGGGTAGCGGAGAGCTGCAAGTTGTTTCTCGAGGATATCCTACACATGCTCTATTAGATTGAAATCAGGAGAGTTGACTGGCAACTGCATGTGCTGTATATTTTCAGTTTGCAGGAAGTCGTCGACCAAGGCCGCACAGTGAGGAGTCGTGTTATCATCCATGAGTATGAAATCAGGACCAACAGCACCTCGAAGCAATCGAACGGTAGGCTCAAGGACTTCGTCTCTGTGTCTTTGACCGGTAACCTACCAAGTGTCAAAGAGGAGCAGGTCTGCGCTGACGTGCATCATGCGGGCTGCCCAGACAATAACTCCCCCTAACGTAAAACGATGTCTTTCCGTGATGTTTGAAGTATGAAAACGCGTTCCACGTTCTTTCCAGATCGTGGTACGACGAGACTCATTTTGCAGGATAAACCGGGGCTCGACACTGAACATAACATTGCCCTAATCTTGTCCACTCCACTGACGTTATTCCAAACTCCACTGTAAACGTGATCGTTTCTCTTCAGACGTCAGAAAGATGCAAATCGCTTGCCGTTTGACATAGAGACTAACGTGTCTGAGTCTCCTGTAAACAGTTTGTCTCGAAACAGTGACTCGTGTAGCGGCTGTCAGGGCTGAACCCAGTTGTCTGGCAAAACGGCTCCCCTGACGTCGCGTAGTCATCACCAAATATCGGTCTTGCCGAGCGGTTGTTACCCTTGACCGAACTGGTACTGGTCGTTGGGTAACATCTCCAGTGGGTTAAAACCTCTGCTATAGCCTGGAGATCACACACTGAGACACATTCAGAATTTGAGACGTTTCTGTCTGGGATTGGCCGGATTCCAGAATTCCAATAATTCGTCCCTTCAAAAACATGCCCAGTAGGCATAGTCCCTTTTGTTGTTAAAACTCTCCATACCACTGCAATTGTGAAATTCTGCCTCAACAGGCCATGCGAATAATATAAGTATTTCGAAAATTTTAATAATTTTTCGAAAATATAAGTATGTAAAACCTTTCGAATTTTCTGAAATCTTCTGCAACTCCTCGGGTCGAATGTTAAATTTTAGAAAAACTTCGAGGTGCTAGGTCAATTATTGACATTATGGCGGCCAGACATAACTACATATATACTCGTGCGTACAAACATGAGTTTTCAAGTTTTTGATTTTAATTGTAAGATATGGTTTATTCTTCATTAGAGGGTCGTAAAATATTTAATCGTATCGGGGGATATTGTGAATGCATGAGCTGTACCTTCATTGTGATAATGATAATGAGACAAATTAAATACCATGGAATATTAATGTGTGGAAAAAGCGAATGGAG
This sequence comes from Amaurobius ferox, assembly GCA_951213105.1. Taxonomy (NCBI): domain Eukaryota; kingdom Metazoa; phylum Arthropoda; class Arachnida; order Araneae; family Amaurobiidae; genus Amaurobius; species Amaurobius ferox. The sequence goes on from OX578148.1 coordinate 81,710,264, forward strand.
ACGCGCACTCCAGAAATTTATTATTAATGCACCAACAGAAACTGAGTACTAAAAGCCACTAGAGCACAGATCTTCTGCGTGAGTACAGATAGTGAAATCAAAACTCGCGCAATTATTATCAGAATAAAATCTAATCGGGTTATTATCATTAGAATCGCATAATTTAAAAAATATATCCCTAGTCAGTAAGAATACCTACATATCCAATTTCTATTAACTAGCAATAAAATTGAAAATGTTAGAATTTCGGATTAGCAATTCGCAGTTGAGTGATAATCAGTTATCGCTTGTCTGAGACAGTGCCATGCTAGTTTACCTGCGATGAAATCCAAATCGTAAGATCATATGTTTTTTCCAGAATGATTTGATGCAAAATGGACGAAAATTGAACGAAGTTGTGATTAAATATTAAAACTTTTAAAACTAAATCGAATTTTTAAAAATCACTCTGTAACCTACCGTATTTTATTCTGAACACTTATATCGAATTTCGTGGTAGTATGTTACTTGAATTTTCCGTTAAGCTGTATATTGACATTTCGCTAAGCTGTATACAGACGTTTTTATTATTATGGATAACCACTGCTTATGGAATATGATTCGTCTATTATACATTTTTTATATTCACTATAGTATTTATGATAAATGCATAAAATAAATGTACAACTGATTCAAAGACAAAGTTCAATTTCAAAGAATTTTTAAAATAGCTACTTTCAAAATAGAAATGCAGAACTTCTATCATTTTTGTTTCAAAATTGTTCTTGGATCAGTAAAATAGCTATCCAGAAAATAGCTATGGAGAGCGTACACATGGAATTCAAAAGATCTTTTTAATATCTGCTCTTCTAAATATTCCGAATTTTTCATCATCGACTTCATGTCAACTTTTATTTGATTTAATCTTAAAATGTATAGACCGGTGTACTGAAGAATCTTTGTAATAAAGCTTCGGCATTTTTATAAATGGAAGAAAAAAAACCACATACTTTTAATTAGTTTCTTTAATTATAGTTGTAAGATGCTTAGAAATATCAATTTTGAATGAAACAAGGAAATTATTTTGAAACAGAATATCATTAAACTTGATGTGAAATATATTATGGAGCAGAGCACGTAGTAAATTATATAATAATTGTGACGGGCATGACACAGAATCATGTAACTGAAGTGCCACTATACTTTTACTGCCCAATGCATTGCACCCACGAGGTGATGTGTTAGGTGCATGATAGTAAGATCCTTGTCGTTAGAGACCATTCGTCCAATCTGATACCGTACACCTTCAGGCAGGCAGTCGCCTAAACAGCTACTCGAATCCTCGGATGAGTCGAATGGCCTGGGCCTTCAAAATCTTTGGGTGGGTTGGACGATCTGGATCGAAAGAAAAATTCTCAATACAGAGCCTAAAATGTAATTTTTCTTACGATTATATACACCCTTTAGTTTGCATTATTAAACAATTCCGTCGGTAAAGTGTACAAATTTAAATTTTAGATCTGCGACGTCTGTGCATCGAAATCTACCTATACGTCAATGTACACTCATCTCATTCATCGACCATACGCTCGCCTGGTAGGGTGACTGCAAACATTGTATCCAAAAGTTTCATCATCGATAACTTCATATTTATGGTCCAATTCCAACAAAATAAACTTCATTCTATTAATCTATCGAAAATGTGTAATTTTCCAAAAAATAATATTAACAGAAATAAAAAATAATTAGAAATATACAAAGAAATGTCGGAACAATTTCCTAGGTACGTTGTACATTTTTTGCATACAAAACAAATCTTCATTTCTTTTTTCATCTGAAATATAATAAAAGAGTGTACTTCACTTTATAAGGAGTAACAGAGTTACTCACTATTTTTGTTAGTTCGATAAAAATAAAACATAGTTAACATGGAAGATTAATCATGCGTAAAGCATTGATTTTGAAACACTTTCCAACTTCAATGCAATTTTATTTAAACATCTCAAATGCGATACATCATTTGTAATATTTTTAAAATTATCACAATACTACATTAATTTATTATATTTGAAAATTTAAAACTTCATAGAAAAAAATGAACCTCACTCAAATGATGGCATTGAAATGTAAATTGCCTGGTTTAAACAACTCTAAAATGTGATACTTTCCTCGGTAATATTTTTAAAATTATCATAAATCTACAATAATTTATTATATTTGAAAACTTCATTGAAAACAAATGAAATTTATTCAAATGATGCCATCGAAATATAACACGCCTGGCTCTCGCTATAAAAGCAGCATTTCATTCATAAACATTTTTCCATTCATTTCATTCATCACAATACTATAATAATTTATTTTATTTAAAAACTTAAATCCATGGAGGTACAAGTAATTAAACTCTATGCTAAAAACTCCATCGAAAAAATCGTCCTCCTCTCTGTAAAATCAATGAATAATTCATTCATACCTGCTATATTGCAGTCTCCATGAGCTAAATAATTTTGCGTTAAAGAAATGCAGCAATCTTATACAACTCTTTCTACATATTTTGCTGTTTACACATTTTCCATAAGTGAAAATTAGGCTTCGTTGTAGAAATAATCAAATTTGGATGATCATTTAAACTCAAATATATTGTAATTGCGTTGTTTCAGTATTCAGTATGTAGCTGCACAGAATTTAAGAAAAAATAAAGCGGTTTTAGGACGGATACAACACTAAATATGAATTAAAAAGAACTTTAAAAATTACGATTTTAACACAAGATGGATGCCATATTTTGAAGTGGATCACGTGATCTCTTCATATAATGGTCACGTTGTCGCTTCATATAAAAGGTGCAATTACTATTTTAATTTTTATTTAAAAAACTACTGAATATATTTCGCTGATTTTTTTTTATATATTTTATGGGATTATTTGAATAGTTCTTAAAACTTTCGAAGTAATTTGTGAATTTTAAAACCAATTAAAAATGTTTGAAAAATTAGGTCCCATAGGGTTCAATGTATTTCATTTTTTCAACCCGTGTTTAATCCAAAACTAATTGGGTGATATTATTCATTTATATTCCCATAGGTCCCACAGACCGTCTGAACAACATATTAAAATTCATTTTGATAAAGTCATTTCTACGTCAGTTATCGTGCTAACAGAAAGAACAAAATAATAAACACTTTTCAACTTTGTTGTAAAGTGTTAGGAAGGCCCAGACCACAAGACCAGCCCTAAGGCTTCCGGTAACTAATTGTGTGGCCGGGTTTTAAAGTTTGAATAGAAACTGTAAGGAAAAACATTAAATATTAGTGAATTAAAACTTTCTTTCATTACTAACCTCATACTATTCCAAATTCCATTTTATTGGAAAATAAATAAATCTAAACATAAAAACCAGAAAAGTTGATAAAATAATTGAGATTCGTCACATTGGGGTTGAGTGAAGCACAGTTTCATAAAACATGAGTGCATTTTAGCCTCAAATTATTTGTGATGATTTATACTATAAAGCATCACCTATGACCTATAAAGTTTATAGGATACTTACAGATCTTTCAATCTTAGAATCAACAAATTTTGCACAGTGGTAATGCAACCTATATCTAGGTCTACCTTATTAAATATTTGACATAATCTTCAAAAGGTTTCTTTTTATTTTTATATAAATTATGCTTTCGCAGGACTGGTGGTTGAAATTATGATTCGATATTTATTTTGCTGCCGAAAACCCTTACCGGTTTATTGGCATAACTTTTAATCAGCATATTTGTTGTTAGTTTATTTACATTGCTATTATTTTTATTATTGTAACATACTGTTTAGAAGAGCATTAAAAAATCTTGAAATTTAAATGTATGAAGAGTACAAAATGTTTTTTCAAATTTAATCTTCTGAGAGTACTTAAAAGCTTTCCTAAATTTAAAATGAAAATAAAACAGGATATTTAAAAATTGATATAACTAAAAAGTAATCGAAATAAAATCCACTCCTAATTTAAAAAAAAAGGAGAGGATTTTTAAGGGTAGAATATAAACGCAGTGGGAGGATTATTTATAGAAGTTTCGACATAAAATGCGCCACATGTAAACATTGATTTGCGCTTAAATTTTCCTATTTGTCCTCTTCTACAATAAACTATGATTTCAAATGTTCAACCACCTACTGTGTTTCAAGTCAGGTGTTTTCTAAGATTTAATTTATTGCTTCATCTTTAGTTCTGTACTATTCACATTTATTTTTATCCATAGATTTATCAATCCCTGGAAACGAAAGATATTTCCGGTAATTAGCAGTATTAATTGGAAACAGAACATTACACATTAGAAACATCAACTTTTTCGATCCCCATTACGGGGAAAGAAAACTAAAGCAGACCAATCGCTTAATCCTCACTTCATATAATAAGCGAATCATTTATTAATATATTTATTCATTTTACTCATTTGCATAGGTAAGTTGTTCCACTCACACTTTCTTGCATATGCTTTCTTGCATAAGTTGTGCCTCCTAAACTTTTTGGCATATGCAAGTTGTACCACTCATACTTTCTTGCATATGGCGTTACAGACGTGAATTGTGTATACATTGTAAAGACATTGCAATCCTTGCTATCCCCTTCTGCTATCCTTGCTTTTTCCCTGGCATTTCATACCTCTTAAAGTTGCCAGTGAATTGGGGTACGTCGTTGCGGTTTTGATTATTTTCTTCTGAGACAGTACGATTAATGTTTTTGTAATTCAATTATATATTATTTTAAATTCTTTTAAGTTTGCTTCAATTATTTAAATGTAAAGCTTAAGTAATATTTAAGCCGAGGGCAGTCTTTTCACAATGATTGAGTCCTAGAATTTCCTCAAGTCGTAGCTTATTAAATGGTCATGAGCTACGGCTGAAGCAATCGCTACAAATATACATCGTAATGGCTAAACCCAAATTCCCCTCAAAATGTGGGAATGGTAAGGAATCCAACATTAACCGTTCTTAATATATTGAACTTTTATAACAAAAAATAAGTTGGAAAATACTATAGACAGACATAAAATATCAACTGCTATTTGGAGAGAATTCTAGAAAAATCATAACCCATACTATATCAGAACATAAATTGATTTATGCTCTTACTGACAATAATCAGTTTTACGTGGAACAGCCCTGGTATACATTTTATGCAGTAGTTCAAGATTCAGGGAAGGATTTAATTTACAAAGGAATTCCTAACAGAGTCCAAATAATTTAATCCGTTATGTACTCATTTGAGTCGAAATGTAAATCTCAATGCGCGTCATCTAATCGTAGCTGATGTGTCACTGAATTGAAAGCACGAGCATCTAACAGTGGTTGTCAAAGCTACATATTTCATTCCTGTTGATCATCTTAAACAGCAAATTTAAACTGGTTATATTACATATCGCTGGCACTGTGTTTATTTTCTGAAACTAATTATATGAGAACATGCCTTGTCAGTAAATCGTGATTTTCCTCACATAGACCCAAATTAATTTTTCTGTCTTCATAAAGGATGTTTGCTAAATATATTAAGACTAAATATATCTTGAAATATTGATCGCAAATAAATGGTTTCATTTTAAGATATACCTTTGATAAAATAGACTTTCGGGCTACAACAGTTTTTGGTACGTGACATGTTTAAGTAAAAAAAAGAAAGATGCAACATTTAATTTTTTATATAGGCCCTCTTTAAAGAAGTTTTATTTAATAAAGTGTTCCTCATTTAATTCAAAATTTTTCGAAAAAAAAAAATTCTGCAATACTCAAAACGGTGGTCAAAAACGTATCAAAGACTAGAAGCATACCCGTTCTTCGTACGGAGTATATAATATAAACTTATAATTCGCAACCATGTGCAAATTCTGTTAAGATAGTAAATTTATTGCTCCAGAAGAAAAGTTTAAGAATATCTGTTCTCACTATGAAAAATTATCTTCACGGGCAGATCTGAAGAATAAAACATCCTGGCCACTTTTGTAAGCAAATTTACAAAAAAAAAAGGAATTGAATCAATATATGCAAAATGAAAGCATTAAAATTGTATAGGACCAGTACGACTTATATACACGATTATTAGAATATATAACCTGTATTAGTACATTAGAAGATTACCAGTATTACAATATGAGTCTCAAAAATGTTTTCCAAAATAAAAGAGATGACGTAATAAATTGAAAATATCAATAATCCCCGTAATCTTTGTAAAAGAAAGTCGTAATAGATTCCAATGTATGCCAATATATATCAAAACATATGCCAATATATCTGTATTACTTCTAATTTCGTAGATTAGAAGATATACCCGTGTATTTGTAGAAGATTACTCGTACAACGTTCAATATATGAGTTTAAACAATTTTTGTCATAATAAAACAATGCATAATTACTTGAAAATATCAATAATCCCTGAATCAATAATCCCTGAAAATATCAATAATAATAACATTTAAACCTGAAGACCGTAATTGATATTGTCCAGTCAAAAATGATATAAGAAAAATCAAATCGTTCTGTTCTAAAATATATTTTTATATCCATTTATTTATTATTAAAATCGAAAAAATAAGAATTAAAATTAACAGACAGATTTAATTTAATTGCGTTTCTGAGCAACATGATGTAAAATAGAATCTTCCTCATAAACTGCGAAATTAAATAACTATTTTGATAGATTTATACTTTTGTTCAGTAAAAGCTTGTGAAACATAAACCATGGAGATGTGTTTCAAACAATTAATGTTTTCAGAAAGTGACTAATTAGCGCAAAAAATCTCCCACCAAACTCAAAGATAAAGTTTTAATTTACTTTCAAACGATTTTCAAACTTTTTGTTTGGATAAACCACGGAATTAGATAATAGGACACTTAGGAAAAAGTTTCGTTTTTCATTAATATCTCGACAACCCAAGTTTCTTAGATACCCGAAACTTAGGTTAAATTAATGGGGGGCTATTTTAAAGCTATCCACAAAATTTCATCAAATTCGGTTCAGCCGTTCTTCCGTGACGATGAGACAAACGAAAATTTCGTTTTTTACTAATATCTCAAGAACCACTGATTATAGAAACTTCAAACATGGACTAAATTAACCCTATTTATATAGATATATGATCCTAACCACTTTGACTCAATTAAAATGAATGACGGAAACATAGATTGCAGATGTACAAAATTGAATGTTATTAGATACTATTTTATTCAAAAACTTACATGCGTATCTATTATTTATCAAAAGTTTTACACACTCCCAATTATCCAATTATGAGTGTGAAAGTCCCAGGTCGTCCGACTCGTCCAGAGGACTTAGAGTATCTATTTGGACGACCGCCAATTATGAGTGTGTAAAACTTTTTTTTTTTTTTTTTTTTTTTTTTTTTAATCAAAAGTTTTACACACTCCCATTTATCTTTGGATGAGTCGAACGGCCTGGGTTTTCCACACTCACAATTATCCATCGAACACTTGAGTTAATGACATCGACGGTAATTTTGATCGTTTGACAGTATAACTGCTTTATTTGACTAATTGGCCTATGTAAAAATATTTCATAATTGAAAAAAAATCCAGGGGACTAGTATAAAAAGTTTGATTTTGTACTTATTTATTCAAAGGTGTCACATATTAAAATTTTGTACACAATGATAGTATTTAACTAAAGAAATGGTCTATGACAAATTGCCATGGAACCATTTTACAATATTTAGCCATGGAATGTTTTGAAAGATATTAATTTTATATATAGATTTGAACTTTTTTGCACAGAATAACACTTGGAATGGATAACTAAATAAATTTACATGCTGGTTTTAGTTTCATACTGATTTAATTTTTAATTTGACTAAATGTGGTTACATTTTGAAATGGCGATTTCTGTAAGAGTAAATTGGAAATCGTCAAATTATCGATGTTCAAATTAAGCATTTATTTCAATTTGGAAAGAAGCGTAGAACCCACCGAATGTTTTGCATCTGAAAATACTTCCTTCTAGAGCTGAAATATTGTTGGAAAAACTGCAACAGTTTACATAATAAAAACAGCAAGGAATACGTTTAAAATTGAAATTATTTATTTTAAAAAAACATTACTCTTGCAATTAATCACAACTTCACCTTACAAAACATCAACTAATTTATTCTTCAATGTTTACAAAAGTTGTCTACAAAGTTCTAAAAACTTGTTAATAATTTAGCAGTGTGATGACGTAATATTGAAGAAGTAACTGAGCACCAGATTCAGTAACAGTTCGTAAATTTATATTGTAGAAACTAAAATGTCATAGTGATACTTTACTCGTAAATTTAATAATTCAAAAGAATGGTAAACATATTTGGAATTATTATCATTCCCAAAGATTTATTTACAGATGAAACTCTATTAGCACTACTTTTGGCTCCGAGTTTCACATCATTTTCTAGCACAGGCTCTATCATTGAAAGAGGTATCTGTACCTTTTTCCAGATTCTATCATATTTTTATATGCAGGTGTATATCACCTGATGCGCTCCAAATGATTTTAAGAGTCTCTGTAGTGTCAATCAGGAGCCACTTCGTCCCCTGTCACTGATGGCTGACTTTTCAAATTTGTAGAATGTTGTTCACTATTTGTCATTACAAATTGTCTACTTTCATTCCCAAAAGCCCATCTTATGGCTTTAATTTCCATAATAATGCAATTAATTAAAATTATTCACAATTTCGAAGTCGTCAAAATTCCAAAACTGTAACCTAAAATATCCCAGAAACGATTTATCTTAGAGTGTAATGAGAACCATTTTGATTGTTTTGTAATTGAAAATTACTCTTAAAACACAAATTTAATTAATCTAAGCATATTTATTACTTCATTTCAGGTGTTTTCATATTTCGATTTCCATTTAGGGAAAATTAAAATTCATAGTTCTGTATCAGAAATTAATTAACATCGTAGTAATAATGCATAAGTAATGCACAAAAATATATGTTACAATTTTATCAGTATTGTGTAGAGAGTTTGCTGAATTTGGGTGGATACAGACATTTCACAGGCACAGTCGTACATATATAGACGCTAAAGAAAAGGCAGATTTTAAGGTAATATTTATGAGTGTTCCACGGTGCCCGTAACTTAAAATGCTACGAACGCTAATTATGCTTTTCAACCTGTCGCACGATATGTAGTCATAACGACATGTAGTCATAGTGCATTCACGCAATCCTATGTGAACATAACATAAATTTAAAAACCAGCTCCTATTCTCTCCATCAATAAGGACCAATCAGAAAAGATTGTGTGACATTACAAGGGTTTAAACAGGTTTGTAACTACAGGTATATATATATATATATATATAAATATATATATATATATATATATATATATATATATATATATATATATAAATATATATATATATGTATATATATATCCTCCCTCCAAACAGGGAAGATTATTTTATGGCCAACCTGTATATATATATATACACTCATATCCAAAAGTTAAGCATAATTCGTGAAATGCGAAAAATTTCGAGTTAAAATGGATACAATGGTTCAAAACCAGTTGTGAAGTTTCGTGGGATGCAGGTACATCATTGCACATATGCAAAACGGTTCAGTCGACGTCGACATTCGCAAAGCATCGACACACGTCGAAACGACCGGCCACACAGAAAGCTACCATTAGCCTATGGGTTGGTCGTGTGGTCTGGGTTTTCTACACGTCGAAACGAGTATAAAACGGCCTCGAGCGGCATGACTAGTTGAGACAGAATTTCGCAATTGTTGTGGTGCGGAGCGTTGTTAACAATAGAAAAAGGCGAAATATGTCACAAAGATTCCAACTGGACATGGTTTTGAAGGGACGAATTATTGGAAAGCTGGAATCCGGTCGATCCCAAACCGAAGCATCTCGAATTCTGAATGTGCCAGATTGTGGTAGAGATTCCAAACCACTGGAGATGTTACACGGCGACCAGTACCAGGTCGGCCAAGGGTAACAATCGCTTGGCAACACCGATATTTGGTGATAAATGCGCGGCGTCAGAGGAACCGTTCTGCCAGACAACTGGGTTCAGTCCTCACAGCCGCCACATGAGTCACTGTTTCGAGACAAACTGTTTACACGAGACTCAGGCACTTTGGTCTCTATGGCAGACGACCAGCAGTTTGCATCCCCCTGATGTCTGCATAGAAATGCTCGCGTTTACACTGGATTTTGGAACATCCGCAGTGGAGTGAACAACAGTGGGGCAATGTCATGTTCAGTGACGAGTCCAGGTTTAGCCTGCAAATTGATTCTCGTCGTACCACGATCTGGAGGAAAAGTGGAACGCATTTTTACCGCATAAGAAATATCACGGAAATGCATCTTTTTCATTTTTGGGGAGTCGTGGTCTGAGCAGGCATCATGATGGACGGCCGCACACACCACATCTTTGACACGGGGTCGGTTACTGGACAAAGATACAGAGACGTAGTCCTTGAGTCTACCGTTCGATTGCTTCGAGGTGCTGCTGGTCCTGATTTCACAATCATGAGTGATAACGCGCCTCCTGACCGTACGGCTTTGGTCGACGACTTCCTTCAAACTGAAAATATTCAGCACAAGCAGGGGCCTGCCAACTCTCTTGATCTGAATCCAATAGAGCATGTGTGAGATATGTTCGAGAGACACCTTGCAGCCCACTGCTAACCACCAAGCTCTTCGTGAGGTTTGAAACTCTTTGAACACACAACTTATCCAAACCATCAACGAAAGTATGGGAAAATTGCTGTGCAGCATGCGTGGCTATACGGGGTTTCCACACACCGCATTAAACTTCAGCATCAGAGTTGCTTAATCATTCTGTTTTACTGAGGTTGACACTCGTATTGTGAACCTTTTTCTTTCAACCCTCATCTTTGGATAATAAAAGTCGTTATCATCCTTGTTTTGCTTTGTTTTCTTCTTCAGTAACCCTATTATACCGGCATATCACATTTCCTCCCATTCCGATGTAGATTTCCTGAAATTTTCACATAAACAGCAAATATGCTTAATTTTGGGCATGAGTGTCTATATATATATATATATATATATATATATATATATATATATATATATATATATATATATATATATATATATATATATATATATATATATATATATATATATATATATATATATATATACATATAATGAATGGTTATATTTAATCACGAAATGTTAATAATATATTTGGCCAATTTAAGATTTCAGTATTTTATTGAATATTGTATGATGTCTTTCTCTCAGCATCAAGAACCAACAGTGGTGATTACCATACACCACCCTAGATAAAGACATCAATAACAAGTCATACTTTTATAATTTTGTTATTGACGATTTACCTTGTTACACAACCCATACCAATGATTTCGTTATACATGCGTTTGTATTGTAAAGTGAAAATATTTGACAAGTTAATTATATATTTTTCAAGTTACAAACTTTCTACTTGAAATAGAAGCAAATTACATTTGAACACAATATTTGAACTGTATAACTCTTCTACATTAATTTGTACTAAAATTTATTTAATATATATTTAGTACATACTAAATAAGATAAATACATTGTTTTATATACTTTATCCTGTTAAAATTCGATCTAACCGCTGTAATTGCGCTGTATCATAGATCACTGAAGTTGAAGCTCACTAAAGTTTTATTGACACTTTCAATTAGTTTACTGGTCATAACACTTTCCTGGAGTTCACGTCAGTTAACATAACAAAAGCTTCTCTCAAAACTGTGTCAGTCTGTTTTAATGAAATTTTATAAGATTTGCGACAGTTCTTTGAATTTGTAATGTCTGGAAATGTCCATTAATTTGGTTAGAATAATAAAAGTTCATATTATATTGATTAATCAGAATATCCTGTTAAAATTTATTAATATAATATATACAATAATTTGTGTATAAGAAGAAAATGCACAATAAAATATAAACTATTATTAGAATACACCTCTGGATTATATATTTATTAACAAGTACTCAATCTATAAGTGTATATTATTGTATTATGTTTTCTTTAATAAACACCCCTGACAAAATATTACGAAATAGGGCTTTATTGAATTTAATACTTGGTTACATCACCATGTGTCCTGATTACCGATTCGATCTTATGTGGAATGCTGTCCAAATGGAGCCGGATAGCTTCTGCGGACGTGCAACACTCCTTTTGACAGCAATTTCCAAAGCGTCCCACATTTTCTCGATGACGTTAAGATCAGTCGAATTGGAAGGCCAAGTGAAGTATGGGAAATCAACTTCATGTTCTACAAACCAGTCCTGTACACATCTGGCGCGATGCAAGGTACAATTGTCGTCTTGGTAGACAGGTTCGATGACAACGCCCTCTCCACACTGATAGTCCACATAAGGGAATGTGCTCATCCAAGATGGGGATATAATCCACAGTGTCATAGCGGTATTCCGCTCGACACGGCTGACCGGAGAATTCTAACATTCTCCAATCTTTACAACCCAGGTTCAAAACTTCTCTCGTCTGCAAGTAAAACTCACAGATGACCTGCCGCAAATACAAAGCGTAATAATAAACCCTTACCTTGATTGGATGATTCTTCAGCTAAAACATGGAGATATAGAAAACACAGAATATTGCAAATAATCACCACCGAACTCAATAAGCACACAGTAATTAACTAATCCAATCTTTATTAAATATGTAATTAATAAGTTATATTATGGAGTTACACCTATTCCTAAATTATATCTATGCACTGGACACCGGCAGGACATTATAACACAATTTGCCACCAAATGATAAATATAATACCAAGAATTTAATACGTTACGTGGCACACACATTTCATATAGAACCACAATTGAATAAAATAAGGTATGGTCTAAAGTATGGTAATAGGCAGATAAGGGCAGAGCACAGGAGAGAATTATAATCACAAATAATAATACTATTTAGAATTGCTGATTCTAGGAGTTAACACAAGGATCTGTAAATATCATAGTTCTCCGTTCTTGGAGATATCTGTTAGAACTTAAGGAATTTCGGAGAAAGTCTAATGGCTCCGCCAATGCATGTAAAGGAGCTTACCTTCGTACACAGGATAGTGTGAATAGGAGAGAATTACGTCATTGATTGCTCACAGTACAGGTCATCTCAGTTCCCGGTCCGGCAGGGACGAAAATACATCGCAGAAGATCTAAGTCGGCGTATCAGATGAATTCCCGGACAGATGTTCAGGTATAAGGGTTGACGGCAATGTCCGGCAATGCTACCTCGGACCTCTTCTTCTCCGTGGCGGCGGTGGCGACATTCCCAACTCGCGAACCCCGGATTCCGCAGTGAGAGTCGGATCCCGGAGCTCTGGGCGAGCATCGAAAGTAAATTGAACTACCACATCTCCGTGTAGTATTCAGGATGGGAATGCGCGACGAACTTTTGCGTTCCAAGCTTATATAACCTTCCGAGACTCATAGGACTCAGAACCAAACAAGAAAAAACATACATGCCGAGAAATAAGTTCTCACCATCAGCCGCAGGCTTGCCCCGACACTCAGTCTAGACTTTCAGTACGTTGGACCGCTTGCATATACATAGAACAATCGAAACCTTTACATTACTTCCGATTTCAACTGCCGAAGAACATGTACATATGAAATCTTACTAAGCTTTTCATCACCCGAATGCAGACCTTGAACTCATAACGGAAAATAATTCTCTCTCTCACAGTGCGCGTTAAAAGAATTAAAATGGCTGAATATTCCTTTGAAACTGATAGATACATGTAGAATATAAATTGCATATATATAAGACGAGAGGGATATAATAACAGGATTGAATATATTAAAGGATGCATAAAAATATAGATATAAAAATATAATATAGATTTCCATGATTTTGACATATTTTTACACAGGTGTCGAGAGATTAAGAAATCTCGTCACAACAACAGCATTCATCCTATTGTTGACGTTCACTAGTGGTCAAACGCCAGTCGCCGAAATACACCCCCAAATCATCGCACTACCACCCCCGAGCTGCACTGATCTCTGAAGACAGTCCGGATGATACGCCTCTCGGAACCTCCGGGTGACATGGAAACGTACGTAATTGGCATGCAAGCAAAAGCGTGACTGGGCTGACCATACTACACGTCGCCAATCATCCACAGTCCAGTGTCGATATTTTTGAGCCCATTGGAGTCGCTTCTGTTTTGAGGCTGCTGTGATCCGAGGACGTCGCCGGTGTATACGGCTGAATAATTCCATGTGATGCAGTTCCCAGCGCAGGGTGCATTCGAAAATAGACTGACCCAGTCCAGCATTAACATGTGAAACTAATTGGTCCCTGGTTTGGAAGGGATTAGCGGCAGCCATGCGCTACACATGCCGACGATCTCTTGGGGTTAGTATCGTTTTACGGCCGGCATAGCATCGTAGGGAACTATTTGTTCCGGACAAACGCTGTTGTTCATGCACTGTATTTACTGTAGATGCTATCACACACAAGAACGCTGCAGTCTCTGCAACTTTATGGCCATGTTCCCGTCTTAGCACTTTGGTCATCTTTTGCCATTCGGTGATGTCACTTTTGCGGCCCATTTCCAATTTTAAGAACGAACGAGACAAACTGATTTCAAGGTTTCGCAATACGTTCAACCTTCCTCTACGACTTCCAGCTCTGTTGTGTTCTCACACGCGAGGTGCGCTGCAGACACGTGTTCTTACAGTTTAGGCTCGCTGTAAATGCTGATTTCGTAACATTTGTCCGGGGTTTTTAGGACTGTGAAAGATTTCTATAAACACATTCCCTTTTATCACTGAAACACACCACTAAAATTTGTCTAAGGCATTGCAAAGAACTCTGTGATACGAATCAATGATATTGAGTTGTCATAAGGACGACTACTTGAATTGGAGTAGTACTTATGATTAGTACTTTTTCTATATTCCTCTACTTTTTTGTTTTATATATAGACTTTATATATATAGGCTTTATCTGTTTTATATATATGTTGTTCTCCGTAAATCTTTCTGACATGAAATCATTGCTCTAAATCATTTATCCTTGTGAAAATTATACTTTTGATGCTACTCAGGCGCAAATCAACAGCAGAGCTATCAAACCTTCAAAGACAATTTGTTAGGACAGCATACTATAAAGAACACTTGCCTCAGCGGGGAATAAAAGAATCGATCTTCTGCTACGTCTTCACTTAAAATAATTGCCATAAATTATTTATTCTTATGAAAATTCTACATTTGATATTACTCAAACTTAAATCAACAACTGCTCTATCAACCTTTCAAATTTATTGTGGTGCATATTTTACAAAAATAAAATTAAGTTAAATTCTATATCTAGACTTATTAAATGATTCATAATTAACATGGCCGTAATATCATATCGTCGTGAAACCCATTGCGTTGTGCCGCTAATAAAACCCACCATATAATCTTCAATGCGAGTTTCTGTAATAAAATATTTATTAACATACTACCACAATTAACTGCGCAATTTTAACTTTAAAAATATCATTATTTATTACGAACATTCTCTTACTTACTAAATTAATTACAACAATATATCACATATTATTTTGCGGATGAGATTGGACATGTGAGACTAGGTAAATTCTAGTATCCAAATGGTCTAAGACCTGCTACAATATTTGGTAAGTACATACATCCAATTTCGTCTTTGGCCATTGACATACAGCTCGTACTTAGGTTCCTCGTATTCTGTCTGGTACTGTTGCAGTGTATATCGTACTGGTACTAACTCGAGGTGGTGTACTCACACTCGTACTGAAGTCGATCTCTGAACACAACTGCATCCGACCTCATTTTTACTGCATGCTAGTTGGAACTAACTCAAGTGTTATACTCAAGTCGATCTCTATCGTACTACATCTGTTACCATTACTCAAGTCTGTGTGTTGCACTGTTACTTCAGTGTCTGTCTGCTGATACTCAAGTCTATCTTAGGACATTTCTCTGCATCGACGTCTATATGGAATCTGTAGAACCTTTTGGTTGCAGCCTCTTTCCGCCTGAGGTCCGACACGCGTCCTTAGTTACCATTAATCGACATCAGGGCCATGCGACCAGATAACTTCCTATTGGTTAACATTTTAACCAATCTCGTGGCTTCACTTTAGCCTCCTAGGTTTATGGCCTACTTGACCTCTCGGATCAGGAGGCTATAAAACTGGCGTCATTCAAATTGATGCCATTGTCTGACATTACCGACATCATAAATACAAACATAAAGCTGTCTCACTAAATCTGGTTTCACAGTTATATTATACTGTCAACATGTTACAAAAAACTCTTGTCTCAACGGGGAATTTAACCATCGATCTCCTGGTAGTCATATAACATTCTGAAACGAATATAATTCCTTCTATATTTGAAATGGCAATCTCATCTTACAGATTTCTTATTAAGTAGAAACTTATGATGTAAACTCTATTTTAATTCCATTATTGCTCTTGCATGATTGCATACTTTTCGGGAATTAATACTGCTGCAATGAATAGTTAGATACAATAATATCCCAATTTCTATCTGACTCTGTGTTATCTACTGTTCCTAACATGTAGGATTAAGTTGATCCGTTCGGCCTCCTCATTTAACTGTTGTATCATTAAAGATTTCAATCGTCGAACTCTGACTACCCACAATACGTGCTATCCAATAAACTGTTAAAGCCGTTGGTATATATTCTATATCTGAAGAGTCAACTGCAGCATTTATCATTCTCCAGAATAAGGTCTTTTCTGTAAACAAAGTTGTACAAAATGCGTAATGGATATGAATTTTGTGGCAGTATGGAAATATAAATAAAACTTGTGCAATGTATATATGCACAAATAAAATGATAATTCCGAATACAGCTGTTTCGATTACGTTGCATTCCTTTTCTCAGTGCAAGAGAATCAGCAAAACTGAAGTCAAAAGTAGGTATGGCTGTAAAGGAAAATACAAAAGTGATTACATACCCAAGAGATGGATTAAGCGAGGGAGAGAGTCAATTAGAAAGCAGCATGTAAGGTAATCCCGTCAATCCGGTTTAAGTCGTCTTGTAAAGATGTTCCTGTTGTGTCTTGACACACGAGCATGTCTTGTTTTGATTTTCGTTTCGGATTGGCTAGTCTGCCCTTCACGCTGCTTTCTGATTAGCTCTCACTCTTAATCCGAGTGTTAGGTGTATAATCCCCTTTGTATCTTTCCTTGCACCCATTCCTCTTTTGGACTTCGTGTTTGTTGGTTCCCTTGCACATACGAAGGTGATCCAACGTATCCTCGAAACAGCTGTATGCTGTATTGTCATTTTATTTGAGCTTATAAACGTTTCTGAAATTTTTCTTATCCACCGCTCAAAATATATTTTACTTATAAAAATATAGTTATAAGAAAATTGTTGTTTGCAAGATTTAGATATAATATTGTTTTTGCGAAAACTACTTCCTGGAAACATTTATTTCTCAGTGTTGGCTATAGATAGAACTCAAATGACGACTCCTTTGGATTAAGTTCCAGAGAAGAATCGGAGACTACTAGGGCTTTATTTTTCATGTTCATTTTCCATTTCCTGTTCACAATATTTCATTTTACTTGAAACATACATGTCTCAAGATTGGCTGTAGATGTGGAGTTAGATGATAAATGATATAGATTCACTATGGAATTTTACAGGGATTAGTGTAGTTTACTAAGATTTTTCAATTCCGGTTTGTTCTACATATGTGGTTAAAAATGTCCCTTGAAGCATCATTTCATGAGTATTGACTATAAAAAGCTTAGTTAAAACGGACATCGATTCAGCAAAAAAATTGGAGGAAGTGAATAGACACACTAAGGACTATTATTTTTAGTTCTACAGTAGTCATTGCTGAGTCAAACATTTACATTGTTTTTGAAACATATATGAGTCCGAAACTGCTATAGATACAGCTTAGCTGATGACACATACGGATTTAGCATAAAATTCCAAAGAAAAAAAGGGTTTCGCTGAGGATTTTTACTGTCGGTTAAAAAAATTCTTGAAACATCTATTTCTCAAGATTATCTATCTGTGTAGAGTTTAGATAATGACTGATTTAAATTCAGCGTTAAATTCCGGATGAGGTAAGTGACTAAGATTTCCCCTAAGATTCTAAAGATTGCCACTAAAGATTCTAAAGTTTTCCACTTCCTATCTTATTGCAATGAAAACCGGCCCGAGATTTTGATGCTCAGCCCTACGGACGAGCTCTCGGGTCTGGGCTGCGTAAAAAAAAATATTTTTGCAATTCTGGTTCGAAATATGTCCTTGAAACACCAATTTCTCAGGACTGGCTGTAGATAGTGCTCAGATGATGACTGCATGAATTCAGTGCCTAACTTTAGAGGGGTTAAGGGCGATTTCTATTTGCGGTTCTGGAGATGTCACTTCCGGTTTTTCTGAAAATTCGAATGAGTTCACGAAATAAATATTCAAAAGATAAAAAAAATGCTTAATAGTTCCGTTAAGAAGGAAGTACACATCATTTGTCACCATAAAAATATTTCTTCTTAATCTTCTTGTTGCATTCTCAAATTGGGAGAAATTTTATATTTTGATTCATAAAAGTTAAAACAAATTGTTATAATATTTATTTTATGAAAATAAATGCTTTTCTCCCTTAATTTTATTCCTTATTTAAAACATGTTTTAATTAATTGTACTAAATACAACCACTTTGATTTTAAACACTATAAGACTTACATTGCGACTTTGGCAGACTTGATTCCAGAAAATCCTCATTTAGGGCTTTTTCCTTTCTTGTTGGACATCGGTTTTTTCCGTCATATGTAACCAACTTTAAACACATGCTAGCCATTTTTCATCTTCTCTCCATCGTGATATATATCAAATTGTCATCTTTTATTCACACACTATCACCCTTTTAGATTATATACTTGATTTTATTCCTTGCTTATATCTGTATTTAGATATCATCTGTCGGACACACCATATCTTCTTTGAAGCTTGTCGCAAAAAAATCAAATCAACCAATCAACCAACCCTTAATTTTATTGCAGTCAAATATACTACTCGATTCATTTTGAATGTTTATCTCCATGCATTTTTCAATCATCTTGTAGAACTCACCGAAATAATCCGCTTCAGAATACATTCATGTAACTGGATCCACCATGCCCTCTAGAATTAATTTAACTGTGTATCAGAAACGGAGATAGACAGAGAAACTTGATGTTATGTTAGGAATGCAAATAAGATTTCAAAATCGGATTATTTATTATTTATTTAGACCAGGGTAATTTATTTATTCAAATCACGGTCTTTCCGGTCGTAGGGAGTCTGATATATGTATTGCATCCTGAAGATATAAATCAAAATTACATTCAGGAATAAAATGAAAAGAATATTTCGGGAAATTGAAGTATTTTATGCAAGCGGTAAAATATTAAGACCATGATGGAATGGTTTATAAGTTATTATGCAGATTGTGTGTATTAATAAATAAATATATTTTTATTTTCAACTTCGTGTTAAATAAATTTTTACATTTGTTAATATATTTTATAGTGCTTCTGCATTTTAATTGGAACATAAATAGGACAATTAGAATACTATATATCGTTTACAATATCCTATTTAAATCAGCAGAGTGAATTAACGTTGGTAACTACTTATATAGACATTTAAAGTGAAAGGAAACACGCCAATTTAGTAAAAACTCAACACCATCAATTATGTAAATTAAATTACGAAAAACATCCAGGATCTTTTGTAATTTAATATACGTTGCTGGTGTTGACAGGATATTTTGTAATTTATTGTACGTCATTGATCATGTTTAATGGATCATTTGTAATTTAACATACGTCATTGATCATGTTTAATGGATCCTTTGCAATTTAACATACGTCATTGATGGTGTTGATATTAAAGACATTTTTCGTCGAACAACTTGGTTGTATTTACTATATAAGGCATAAGAATTACTATATAAGGCATAATTACTATATAAGGCATAATATTTACTATATAAAGCATAATGTTTAATGGATCATTTGTAATTTAACATACGTCATTGATCATGTTTAATGGATCCTTTGTAATTTAACATACGTCATTGATGGTGTTGATATTAAAGACATTTTTCGCCGAACAACTTGGTTGTATTTACTATATAAGGCATAATTATACTATAATAAAAGGTTTTAGTATTGTATAATTATGCACGACAAAGTGAAGTCTCTTTTCCATACCTATCGAATAAAAACAATATTTGTCTGGATATTATTAATCTTATCCTTTTGCTCGAAAACTACAATAGGTGTGAAGATGAAATTTTACATTTAAGTGAAATTGAATTCAGTGAAATTTAATTGCAGTGAATTTAAATGAAATTGCACACAGATTTACAAAATGACAATTTCAATCACTTAAACGAAGTGTAATAGGGAGAAACTCCCATTTTCAAACTGCGCATACTTACTGTGTTTCGAAAACATAGCAAGTAATCGACAACTTTTAAACAGCTAGTTAAACGTATGCACTTGCATGCATGTAATGAATACTTTTTGGAATTTAAATGTTTTAATTTAAGTTCATGGTTTTCCTGTATTATATTTTGCTTAATTTAATATTAAAATTCTAAAAAAATTATATTCATATTGTATTATAATTTTCAAATATTGAAAATAATTGTTTTTATCCTTTTAATTTCATAATTATTTGCTAAATTGATTTTAATTTGAAACCTTTCATAACTCGCAGACTTCATATCCAGGCATTTTGCCAGTTTTGAATCATAGTAGTATAGTAGTATAGTATAATTATAGATTAGGGATTTTACATATATTGAGAATCGCTGGAGAATGTTTATTCATCTGCTACTTGGTAAACAAAGCTTGGCAAACAATACATTGCAAACAAAGCTTGTTTTTTTATGAAATTGAACTTTTTTATAATGATTAACAATAGAAGTACCCGGTATGACCCCAAGGTAGGGTGCAAATGGTACTTTTTTAAATCAAAATAAAACTTGTTGACATTTAAAAAATTCAATCTTCATTTCATGTAAATTTTAAAAAAATGTATAAACTCTGTATACACAGTTTTCGATACAGAGTCTTCATTACTAATATATATATATATATATATAAGCACTGACATAAAAAAGAAACAGAAACTTGAAGTTTACATCAAATTAATAATAAATAGTTTATTTCAGGTTGAAAAACTCACAATTTTAATACAAGTTATAATCTTTCTCATTACTATGAGCCCAATTTGTGAGACCAATTACGGCATTTAACAGACTGTTTTCAGGATTAGAACCGACTTATGAGAAGTATGACTCGACATTCATATTTTATCTATATTCATATATTATATTTTCATATATTTCAGAATTCATATTATTATTATTCTAATGTCTTCAAAGGTAATTATCGGCTAATTTATGCTGTTAAACTTGAAAAAGTACAAATAAGGTCCACAAAAGACGGTTACTGCATTAGAGGCTGATTTCATGCATTTTAGATACCATTAGGTACTATATTTTTGAACTTATTTCAATAATTTCTTTACATATTTTTGGAAGCATGACGGTCTTAGGCAAAGAATGTTTCGGAGGATTAGTTTATTTCTAACTCCCAAAAATGTATGAAATTTTGAATTTGACACAAGTAAGTGAGAATTGCAATTTTGAGAAGTAAACCGATACAAAAAAATGCAACAGTATAAAAAAATCCGATGTGGGCAGCACATGAATTTCCCTACAGACTTAAATGCATATTTTCTGTATTTCTTTAATATTTCGTTAGAAACAAATAACACTAAATTTGCATTTTTAACTCAATTTTTGTTTTTATTTAATAACTGGACATTTTTTCAATAACGGCGTAACAAAAATGCAAGAAATCTCAAATATCTTGAGAACGGTTAGTCCTAAAGTATAATGGAGTGTGTTATATTCTTTTCCTCGTCAAAAATTGCGTATAAAATAAGAATTTAATTAATACATTTCAGCATACGTAGTCTTTTTTTATTTTTAGATTTTGGCGATTTTTGAGGGCCATTTCGTAAAAAAAGACAGGTTGTTATTTTTTGAATCGTACCAATATCGAATCAGCTTCAGAGAGTCCCACAAGTAACTTATCTACCAAATATTGTGAAATTTCGTCAATTAGTATTTTAGCTAGGGTAGATGCATGAAATTATTGGGGGCCATTTCGTAAAAAAAGACGGGTTCGTCTTTTCCGAATCGTACCAAGTTCTAATCAGCACCAGAGTATCCAACAAGTAACTGATCTACCAAATATTGTGGAATTTGGTAAATTAGTATTTTAGCCAGAGCGGATAAATGAAACTTTTACTGGTCATTTCATAAAAAAAGGCGGTGTTCTGTTTTTATGAATCGTACCAAAAACTAATCAGCACCAGGATCACATCCAAGTGAATTACCTAGCAAATTTTATGAAATTCGGTCCATTAGTTTTTGAGTTAGAGAGGATATGTACATTGCACAGACACACAGACAGACACACAGACAGACGCGCACACAGACGTCGAGCTAAAAATAGTTTTTTCGTATTCTAGAGGTCTCGAAAAGCGTAGATCCATCAAAAACTCGAGTTGCGATTTTCGACATGATTCCTGCACTTTTCCTACACATTACTATGTATTGCAAGGAAAGTAATATTACTATATTTTCCTTTTAACTAGCACATCTTAAATTATAACTAAAGTACCAAAATTTAAAATATGTTTTACATATATGTTTGAATTATTGCGTCAAGAATAACAAGAGCCAATCAAACTTGAGCATATAAAGCTTATAAGAGGGAACAATGGTATATACCGTGCGTGACCATTACGAACATTGCAGACTTAGTGTGTATTATAGTACATGGTCCACCATAATTGCAACCCTGCTCCCGTATCTTTCTCTGCATTGAATAATTTCCCTCTCAATATGCAAATCAGAATAATGCAGATCTCTTCATCAGACATTCTATGGATACTTATCCGCTATGCATCCATATCCACTTATAGTTTCTATAACTCCATTCCCTTTGTAACTTATCATATCACTATTGTTATTCAAAAGTATATGTTTCAAATTTTTATATTTCAACAGATTAAGGAGAATCGGAAACAGGATTTAAAATTAAAGTCTACGTTTTCAGAAATCAAAGTTTTAAATCCCATATTAATGACTGTTGCGCAGATAGCACAGGTGTGCTTTATCAGGTTTGAAACGTTAATCAAATTGCAAAAAAATAACAAAAACTACTAACACTGGCTTTGATAAGAAAAATCTGAACAACTTATAAAATCACAAATATCACAACAGTATACAGCTGTTTCGAGGTTATGGTGGATACCCTTCGTCAGTGACAGAGAATCAACAAACTCGAAGTCCAAAACAGGAATGTATTAAATTTCGGCTTTGGTTCCCGTCGTGTTTAAATATGTTTAAAATTTAAATGCAGATATTCCATTTTTAGCAATTTCCAGCACGGTTGAAAAGTGTATATGACTTTGTTCATTCAATCTGTCTGAGCGTTCGGGGCATAACTGCCGTAAAATTAACTTCATCAAAATGAAAGTTTAGTATATTGTTGAGACGGTTGGAACATATGGGAATGTAAATGAAAGATATCACCAATTTAGTTTTAGATTGAATCCAGGTTAAAAAAAATAAATACATTGATCCCTATAGGGCCTAATTTTTCAAACATTTTGTAAGCAAAATTAAAATTCATAAATTGCTTCAAAATTTAAAAAATATTCAAATTATCCCATAAAATGTACAAAAAAATTCAGCAAAATATGTTCGGTATTTGTTTAAATAAAAATTAATATATTAATTACACCCATATTATATAAAGGGATCACATGACCCACTTCAAAATAAAATATGGCATCCATCTTTTTTTTCCCAGAGTAAAAATCGTGATTTTTAAAGTTCTTTTAAATTCAAATTGTATGTCGCATCCGTCCCAAAATTGCTTTATTTTCGCGTATTTTCTGTGCATCTACAATCTGCGCCAGAGCAATTACAATGATTTTGAGTTTAAATGAACACCAAACTGATTATTTCAACAACGAAGCCTAATTTTAATGGAAGCAGAATGTAAAAGAAAGTGATTATAAGATGAGTTGTATAGGAAATGCTGAATCTTTTTCACGACAAATTATTTAGCTCTGGTGTCTGGAATATAAGGATATGAATTCATAGCTTTTATATAGAGAGTTAGACGATTTAAATTTCGATGACGTCGTTTGAATAAATTTCATTTCTTTACTTTAGTTTTAAGTTTTCAAATATAATATATTACTGTGGTACTATGATAATTTAAAATATATCAGTCCTGAATGTATCGCATTTCAGTTGGAAAGTGCTTCATAATCAATGCTTTATGCATAATTAGTCTTTATTATTATGTAATTTATTTTGATCAGAAAATTCTCATTTATAAGAAACGGGCAATGAAAAGAAACACCTGAATATCAAAGACTCTATTTAATATTTTCTCCTACAAATCTCTTAAGATCGGTTTTTTGGCCGGCATCCTGTCTTCCTTTCTTCTCTTCGATCTTAAAAGATATGAGAAATTGGGTTCTGATTAAGGTGTAAAAGAAAGTTGGAGCTATTTTTGAAACTACATTTTTTAATGTTTCTAAACATGAACTTTAAACGGGGTTTCTAAGATATTGCGAATTATTAATTTTCAATAAAAAATAATGAGATTTTGAAAGAATATTATTATTAGCTTTTGGTTCAGAATTCCAGTTTATGAATATTTAATATTTAATGCCGATCGAGTAATAACTGCCATTTGTACATAATTCGTTGAATATTTTACAAGTTAATAGTTGAATTTTAACTGCAGAGTGTATCAACTTTGATATTTAAAACATTTTACTGCAATAAGTTCTGTTGCAACTTCATTTTCTTCAACTTCATTTCGCAGTGCGTCATTTATGAAACATATGAATATTATATTCATTATTAGAAGTGTCCATGACATATAGAGGGGCAGTAGTAGTCTAAAAAGAACCTTTGATTAATCTTTATTGACATTGGAATTCATAATAAATACATAACATAATCATTCAAAATGATGAAGTTTAATTCAGAAGCAATTTTAAAGTATCCCTCTATTTAAAAATAAAAAAACACATATTACCTGACGCCATCTTTGCCGCAGCTGTTTAGCAAATTCGCTGTTCCTCGAGGTTCGATGCCTCGTTTTGCAAAAACTTCAGCATACAAAAATATAAAATTAGGTTCATTTGCAGATAAATGCTCAGATAATATATCGATTTAACTTTTTCTTTAAGAAATATTTAATGTCAAAGTCAAAGACTTAAAACTTGAGCTGCAAGCTCGATACCTGGATAGACTGACAAACAAGATCACACATTTTTGCTGGCATGTACCTACATAGTTGGATTTTTATAAAATACAGTTTTCTTTTTAAAATGTCGATGTCGTTTATGAGTTATTCTACTTTTTAAGCACTTTGAAAGTAAACATTTTTCTTCTGTATGGGCGCCTTTCTCGAGTTTCCCTGTCTCGTACCGTAAAAACTGCAGTATAGAGAAATATAAAATTTGGTACTGTGGTAGTCGAAAATAAACGTTAAGATGGAGTTTATTTCTTTTATAAATATAATTATATTTCACGGATAAAATTATTAATATTTACTAATTGTGATCATGAATCGTATAGTTCGTACATATTTACCGTGGTCTCAATTACCTACCAGGACCTTTTTGCACGAGTTCCTAAAATATAATCATTTATTTATTAAAAGACTACACATTAAATCTTACATTTTTAACTTTTAAAATAAATTATTATTTATTCTCACATCCAATTGCTATGATTGAATTACATTAATTTCAATAAAAGCTTAATTAAGAGAAAAACACCGCGTGAGATCAGGACTTTAGAATTATTACAAATATCAAAAATTGACCTAATACATATGCAGGCTGGCACATACATCTGTTTGTCGGTCTGTTGCTCAACATGCTTGCAATATTTGCCTCTTTCGTTTCTGACATTTGGAGTCAGCTTTCTATTTTCTAGGAGGGCGTATCCGGACCTCAGGCAAAATGGTGTGGCAACAAAGATATAATTCAATAAATATTCAAGCAATGACTGTGCAGAAGCGTTGAGATAATAAACAAGAATGATTATCAAATATAGATGAGAGAGAGAGAGTCGTGATTAATAATGCATGTACAGAAGCGAGAGACAGCGGTTATAGAATTCAATTAGTATTATTCATAAGCTGAATGATTATCCAAAAGTTCAGTGAGTCGTGTTTTCAAGCAGTGTAGTGGTTATTTTGAGTATTGAGAATGTGTAAGAAGATAGAAAGCCGACTTCAAATGCCAGAAAAAGAAGCGACCAATATTCCGAGCATACAGTGCAACAGACCCCAAAACAGAGGTATGTGCCAGTCTGGGTATATATATTAGGTCAATTTAGATTTTGGAATAGTAATCTAAGACCTGGTCTCAGACGGTGCATTTTTTTACTCCTTAAGCGTTTATTAAAATTAATATAATTTTAATCATAGCAATAAGATGTATGAATAAATACTATTTATTTTAAAAGTTAATAATGTGAAATTTAATGTGTAGTGTTTAAATTAATGATTATTTTAATGAACTCGCACAGAGGGGTAAATGGTAGGTTATTTCGCCACGATAAAAATGTACGAAACATTCGATTCACGATTACTTCAATTAAGAATAATAATTTAATCCACAAGTTTCACTTATATTTAAAAAAAAGTGAACCAACTTATATTTCTAAATTATTCACCACAGGTACATTTGTAGAAAAATGGTAGAGAAACACGCTGAAATAAACAGTTTTTCAATTTAAACTTTTGCTTGACTATTGGCTTTAAACGGCTTACAAAGTGAGCTCAGAGAGCACTAGCTTGTAAGTACTGCGATTGGCGAGGGTATAGAGCAGGGGATAGAGCTCCTTAATTAACATTTAGAATCCCAAAACTCGTCTGCAAGGGGCGTTCCCTAAAATTTGGAAGATACTATCATTAATTACAACCTACCATGAAATGGATTCGAGCTTCATTGGCAATAAGAGTCTTGAAATTATAACTGCTTTTCCTTCAACCAAAACAGTTCGTCGTATACAAAGATGTAAATTAAATATTTAGACGGCCAGGTAATGCCACACAAATTAGACCCTAACCCAATGAGGGCCGCCTCCACCGGGACAGTGCCCTTCTTCCCCTACCACTAATCTCTCGGAAGGACGTACGGACCCACATATTTAAAGTGTCCGTACTCCACGCGAAAACGGGGACAATATAGGTAGAACCAGTCCGACCCCGTAACTATAACTTGTAAATCATGCGGTTCAGTGATGGGGCTTAAAATGTCAGTTTCCATAGAAGTTCCCAAAAATTGAAGTTTGTCGCAAGTTTCTTGCTGCCATTGTAGATATCGGTCATTCCATGCTGACGAGAAAATAATAAGTGTAATATGCTGTCGAGCTCATAATAACCGATTTATGGATTCTGTTATCTGCAATGGAAGTGTCTTCTAAAAGCACAAGTATTGCGACATTTTATTAATTTAATTTTTATTTTTATCAATTAAAAACCTTTCTAGCAATTGCAAAGTAAAATGAAACATGTTAAAGTGAATAGATTCATTTTATAGATTCTCCTTCAAATATCTTCAAATTCTTTTCTCATCGACTTCCTGTCACGTTGTGTTTGCATTGGTTTTGAAATATATGGATGAAGATTCTGGATAACCTTTAAAAATATAGAGGCTTTAATCCAAAGAGAACTTTACTTATTTGCGTCTTTATCTATATTTACATCATGCTTAGAAATTAAAAATTTAAGCGAAATATGAAGAACATTTTGAAACGTAACATGGCTATCATTGAAGATGTTTGCGTTTCTGTGTCTGTTTGTGTGCATGCGTGTGTTGCTTGCAGAGAAAAAGATAAGCGTCGTGCGGACATTGGAATTTGATATACAAGGGCATTAAGAATCCGGCTGATGCAACGATATATATATTTCTAATTGAAATTATTTTTTTAGTCATGTCATATTATGCTTCAGCACGATTTCGAGCAATTTTCGCGATTTTCACACAAATCATTTCCTTAGCAAACGAAAATATTATCCAAGAGATTAAATCTTAACAGAATCGGAAAATTGAAGAACATTCTTTTCAACGATATTTGAACCAAATCCATAAAAACATTCCTTCATATATAAGTATTTTTAAATACAGCAAAATTGTAATGTTTCTGGTATCCAGACACGTATTTCGCTCCATCAAAGGAAATAATGATTAGGGCAATTCAGCAGTTTGACAAAAAGCTGTGTGTATATTCGGTTTAAACAGACAATATGTGTATTTAATAGCTTAGCTGTAAATGTATTACTTAAGTAGTGGACTTTTTTTACAACATGGGAAACGCCGAGTAATTTATTCTGGTGATTACATGTTACTTATTGAAATCAGAATGTTGAGCGAAACATGAGGAAAATGTCACTAAAGATTTTCCCCTAAAATTATATGATTGCATGTAATAAGTGCTTAGAAGTGAATAAAAGTCTTACTAGTTCTGTCAAAAATAAAATGTACATATGGCGGACCAAGTAGGTAATTATGTCACTTTACATAATGCTCGAGCAATTATGTACAGGGTGTTTCAAAATGATTGACCCGATTTCAAATGGTTTTCATTTTGAAACTTACAAACCTACATTGAAAAGTTATACATGATATTAAAGGGAAAATGTCAAAGTTTTATCTACAAGTGTTCGATGTGACCTCCTTCAGTTACATGAACAACGTCAAAGCGATCATCAAATTCTCGCCAAATTTGATCCACAATATCCTGTGTTACCGTCGCCACAGCTGCAGTAATGCGGTTTTTGAGATCATGTAGGTTTGCGGTTGCACGAAAACAATTATTGCCTCAAAGTACGCCAAACAGTCGACACAGAAGTTCTTAGTTCTAGACTGAGGCGTCTTATTGACTTCGTTGGGGGTACTTAAGAAGGATTCTCTGATCATATCCACACTTTCTTCAGATAGACTCGGAAGATCTGTGCTGCTGCCTTTGCACATACTACCTGTTTGTTCGAATTGCTGATACTATCTATGAATGCTCTTAACACATGACGATTCAATTATGTAACGTCTGTGGAACTGGCGTTGAACGGTAATTACTGACGGTACGCACAGTCTACATTTTCGAAAACAACTGTTTACTGTCTATTGCGAAGCCACAGACGTAACAGAACGTGACATTACAAAAACTCGGAAATATCTTCTTTCACGTGATATATAATAATGTAATACACGATTAATCGTTATAACATTACAGCCATTTGATATTGGGTCAACCATTTTCAAACACCCTATATAATAAACCAGAGAAATTCGGCAGAGTGGTACATATAATATATGTTCATATATCAATTTGATGGAGCAGTATGTGAAATGATTTTTACTCTCTGATCAATGTGATATCCCATCGAGTACACCTCAAAAAGTAATAGATTCTTAAAATTTTAAAGGGTTTGAACGTAAAAGAATGCAAACATAAAGAGATGAATGTAACTTTTAATTTTTTTGCCATTTTTTCCATACTATTACAGACAATTATCTGGAGTTAACAATTAACTCTGCTCAACTCATACCATAATACATTTTGTGATACAACCGTACCAGGTGACATGCTATAATTATGATATTTTCAGAAGCAGTTCGACAGTCAGGCAAACGCTACCGATACATCGTTTTAATACTATTTTTTAACAAAACACAATTAATGCCACTGATTTAAGTTTATGTTAATCAATTCGGCGATATTGTTATCGATTTGGCGATATTTTTGTCAATTTGACAACATTTAAATAATTCGTCAAGTTGGCGATATCTCCCCAAAATTTTCACTAAACATCAAGAACGGACGGGTAGAGAAATGGGCGATTAGGATATTAAATTAATGATTCTCACAAAGCAACTTTGATTATCAATGCAATTGAACTTAATTTTGAAATATATTGAATTTTCATCAATTATACGTCATTTTTATCAAGTTAGGGCCCTTTTATCAATTTGGAGACATTTTCGTTTATTTGTCGATATTTTGTCTTATTTGGGAATATTTAAAAAAAGTCGCTACATTTGTAGTCAAGAGGGATGCTTGGACTGATAGACGAAAGCTGCCGGTACATCATTACAGTACTAACTCCTAACAAACATATTTAATTTAATCGATTTAGAGTTATTTTTATCAATTTGGCGATTTTTTATCGATTTATATATAAAATATCGCTAAATATATAAAATATGTTTGGCGACATTTATATCAAATTCGCCATATTTAAAAAGTAGCCAAGTTGGTGATATATCGCTAAATTTGTCAACAAACGTTACAGAGGCGGACGGATGTGGGTTCTTAAATAAATTGATTCTTAAATAAATTTTATGTAGCTTATGCAAAAAAAATTGCGAAAAAAACTTGAAAAATCTGCATTGTTGGTCCAAATGATCATAACTATAACATGTTGCCCTTCAATTTAAAAATCTTGAAAATTTATTTCAATTGGTACTATACTTGGGGTGAGAATGTACTTGGGGATAACTTGCCCCCCTCTCCGGAGGATGAATGACGTCACGAAAACAAAAATTGTATCGCGGCTTTTTATCACTACACTGATTGAAACTACTAAATATTTTGATTATTGAGCCATACATAACCCCTTTTATGCATGATTCTGTCAAATTTTATCCTATGTTGCCACGTCAAAAAAATATAAAATTTCGAATAAACTTCGAAATTTTCGCTCAAATTTAAAAAAAAAAATCTACCTGGTTCTAGATTTTCCTATAACAAAGCCGGATATAATGTTTCTTGAAAATCTGTTAATATGTGCGACAGCCACCGTGTATACCAAACGACGATCACAGACATACATACATACATACTGGCAGACAGACAGGCATATATCACTCCAAAAATAGTTAAAGCGTGTTCAGAAGGTCCTAAATCATATATTGACATCAAAATCTCGAATTCGAACATTTTCGTAAAAACAAATGTTATTTCTATATTACATAGTAAGAAAAAGTGAAAATTATTTTCAATTACGTAAACTTAGATACGAAACTAAACTATTATAATTTTGTTATAAAACATTATAAGCTCTCAATGACAAAATATTTTATTACTTTCCTTATATACATAATGTATAAAGAAAGTATTATGACTGAGTCGAAAATTCGAATTCGATTTTTCGACGGGAGAGCCCGTTTCAAGCATCCCTGATCACGAATTGAACATTTTTGAGGTAATGTCTGTGTGTGTCAATGACATTGTGGAGACGATAACTGACGAACGAATGGAGCTATTTGAATAAAATTTGGTACAAAAATCACAATCCATGAATACTGGCAGCCTATTTTTTTAAAACACAATCGAATGTTCAGAACCCCCTAAATTTTCGAGTGAAATTTTGAAAAAATCACTAACATCAAAACCTTTAATAAAATTATTCAAATAGACATTTCTTATGTAATATTTCCTTAGAAAACGATTGACATAAACTTTAGAACGCTAGCATGAAATGTTCTCGAGATATTGCTCATTTTTCAAATATATTTATCAAAAAATCCCATAAATTAAAAAAAAATATTAACTGTTGAGAAACATGTTTACTTTTCATATGTAATATGATGCAATAAATTTGGTGACATCATTCTCATGGATCAAACTCATTCCAATCACGAGAAAAGATACTTTGAGTAATACTTTTGTATTTGAACGCACAATAGTCATTTCTCTGCTGTAAGAATAACTTATTTCTCCGTCCCTAACGCTTGGCGAGATTTTAGCGACAAATTTAACGGAATGTCGCCAACTTAGCGACATTCTTAAATGTTGCCAATTTAACGAAAATCTGCCAAAAGGATAAATATGACGCTAAATCAATGAAAATGACGACTAATTGAAAAAAAAATCAATATCTTGGAAAGAGTATAAGTTTCTACTATAAGAATAACATTTTTTTAACTGTAAAAGTAGTGAATTCATTCATTATATAAGGAAAGCCATGTGTTGCCCACATCAGATTTTTTTACCAAAGTATTGATGTACAATTTAAAGTTGTTGCTTTTGGTTTTATTTGAAATGGGACAATATATGAGTTTATTTTGCAAAAAATGGGTATATCTCAGCTTTCCACTACTGAATCAACAAACTGTTTTACATTGGTAAGTTTCATCATGGTAATATTTCATTATTACTTACATCTGAAGAGATTACGTAAATAAATATCTAATATGCACACGCGAGAATTTAACGTTTGACTGTTATTTGTCTTTAATTACATTTAACTAAAGAAAATAAATGTAATATTTATGTTAATCTTTAAAGTATTAAGGGAATTAATGCTTATGATATCGAGAGAGTAATTTTATGAAAAAGTAGATTTGGTCTGAAGTAATACGCTTTAAGTAATTTTTTTTTTCTGAAACGTTTTTTCTCCTAATAATCTCCTTCAAATTCTCTAAATAAGGCGTATTCAAATGGCGGATGCTTACAATCAACTACATGAATGTAATCTTCAGAGACGTAAAATATAGAGTTATGATGGTCCGTACGGATTTTCATATCACTGATACGTCCTAAAGAAACAACCACGAAGCATAAGCAGCGAGCAACACGGTGGTGGACTACTTATGCTGTGGAAAACATGTGATTACAATGGTCAGACTCTACTGGCGTGTTTAGATGGCAAGCGGAATTTATATAAAATATCAAAAAAGTCTTGAAACCAACATACTATTGTTTCAGGAAATCTTAAGCGGCTTTTCAGCAAGATACGGTTATGATACACACTTCAAGCTCTATAAAACTGTGGCCTAGTGCCTAACATTCGTTTTCAGATCGGGTTTCGGATCTGAACCTTATTGAGAAGCTGTCAGTTATCCTGGCACAAGCGGCACATTTAGCTAAGAAACTGAAAGTACCATTGAGAAAAATAGGCTAATATGTATTGATCCAAAAAAGTTACAAAACCTCATACTTTCTATGTGTATCACCTAGAGATGTGGATCGGAAAATTTTCCGCTAACTTTTTCCGAAATATTTTCCGCTTTTTATTTTCTCCCTAATTTATTTGAAAATGAAATGTAATATTCCTTCATTCCGGACTGCTTTTTGAAATGCATGTAACATTACAAGAAGTCTTTGATTATTTAGTTTTCTAATTTTGAAGAGTAAAGGCAATAATGCTTTATTTGTAAGAAAAGGGATGGGCAAAAACTAGAAGGGTACAAGTGACATTTTACTTATTCTGATAAAACAGCAGATAATATTTTGAAAAGCCTTTTCTTTCAGCAATTATTTCTATAAACTTCATGAAAATATAATAAATATGGGATATTTTTGCAAGTCATTCGGCTGAAGGAAAATACTCTAAAACATCACCCCATTGGTCTAAACAATGCTTGTTTTTATTTAAACTGTGGTTACCGCAAATCCCCCTTAGTTGGAGATATGGGTTCGAATTCGGAACTTAGAACTTGGCGATCCATCTTATAACTATTAAGCCAAAATAATTCTTAGGTCCGAAGGTATCATGAGGGATGTCTTTCTTAGCAGTGAGTGACGCACGAGCGTCCCCACACACTATCTCCCACCAAGGGGGATTAGAGGCCCACATAAAACTACAGATTTTGGTAAAAAATTCCTTTTCTTCACAACACTGGTCAACAGGCATTTATTTCTCAAACATTCTTACTATAATATTTAATACTTTATTTTTAAATGATAAGTAATTTTTATTTTTATTATGTTTTTAAATCACAAGAAATGAAACTGTTGCTTATGAGAATAAAACTTTCTAATATGTCCTTTAAGAAAGCAAGCATATGAAAGTTATATATTTAATAATTTATTTCTTACGCCTGTAAAAAACAATAAATTTCTACGATTTAGAAAGGGTTTAGTAATTTTTATTTATTTTTAATTTATTATTCATTTTGGGCGATGTTTTAAATTTATGATTTACAAATATATTATTTCTATTGTTATAGAAAAACTATAATTATTTTATAAATTTTTGCAAGCACAGGTACTCAATGAAAATACTAAATTGCAGCTGCATTTTTGTGCCTTGAATTTTGCGAAATGCATTTGCTTTATAAGCATGCTAAATGTTTTGTATATGTACTATTTGTATATGTATAATGTTTTGTATTTGTACCATACACATAATTTACTTTGTAATATAAAAATATTTATTACTTGGTTTTGTATTTCTTTCTATTTTCAAATACATGAAATTTTGTCATATGTCTAAACATTTGCAGAACACTGTAGGAGAAAATTGCCATCACGAGGAAAAATTAAAATCTACGAAAACAAGTCGAAAAGAAATAAGTTTCAGGATACTACGTGTTAATGATTTAAACAACGGAAGAAAGAACAGATAGCAGAAAATAAATAATGGACAGAAAGTAACCATAGTGGTATGTTCAAATTAGAAGGGCGATTAGAAGCAACAGATCATTGAATAAACCTACTAAAACGGAAACGGAAGTAATATAAGACTTTTAAACTAGCTTTAAAAACCAAACAAAAATAATAAGAAGAAAGTAACAAAAATAACGGTAAACAATAGAAAAAAATAGAAATAGAAATGTAAAGCAAATATGAATTTATCAACTGGAGTCGGAGGTTTTATGAGCTAACTTAACAATACAAATAAGAATACAAACAAAAAAAGAACTGTACTTACATTACAAATAACAATATAAACAAACTTATCTGTGCTTATCTGTGCAAATAACATTTCGGAAAATTAAAAGAATGCTTATAAGATTAAAAATGAAGGAATCCGAACGGAATAAGAAATTAACCAGACATATTTATGTGGAACAGAATAAGAGGCAATTATCACAAGAGGCCTTGATTGAGAAACAGTAGAGAAATTTTTAAGAATATCCAATTAAAAAATTGAATTAGATGTTAAAATGATCTTAGCTACCGAATAATTGAAACCATAATTAAATTCGGACGCATGTTCAGCAATTAAAGGCTCGAAAACTTCTTGTCCAGTTTCTACTTAGTAAACAAGATTATTTGCTTTACAGTTTTATACAGTGTTGCTGAAAGAATTGCATCATCCATATATTTCCATGAATTTGATGAAAAAATGGGGCAGTAATAAATACATTTAATGTGTTCAATATTTATGAGTTCATTGAAGAGGAGGATATGCAGTAACTCTTAAACATTATCTATTTAAGGCTGTCTACGTGTAAATATTCCTAAATAATGAAAAATGTTTGACATTCTTTTTGTATTACGAGTAAATATTTAACAATAAAGTGAATTACATGAATTCTAATTTCATTAAATAGTTAATAATAAAGAGTTTTCATAATTAAAATAATTTTTGTTAAATATTGTGATTACATGGCGTAATGTCTAATATCCCAAAACAATAGCTAGAGGGTGATGAATAAGGGTTTAAAATAAGGGTCAATGCACTAAAAATGGAATCAACATCCGGTTTGTTATACTACATTAAATATTTATTTAAAAAATTTTAAATTTATCAGTGTGATGTAATTTTAGGAGCACCATTGTAACTTATATCCTGTTATGTTACATTATACTCTATTATATACGCTGTTAAAATTTTCAATAAATATTTTAACAGCAAATTCGGGTGTAACTTTAATTTGGAACCGTTTTATAATGTGTAGTTCTGTGCAACTGAATAGTGTCAAAATAATTCAATCCGTCTTTGTACTCATTGGAGTCGAAATGTATATCTAAATACACACTGTCAAATCACAACTGCCATGTCACTGAATCGAGCATATAAACATCTAGCAGGACTCTACGAGTCTATGTGTTTACGCTAAGTTGATCAGCTTAAACGGAATATGTAAACTAGTGCTTTGAGACACCGCTGACATTGGTTTGTTAACTGAACCTAATAAAATGAGGACATATGATGCATGTTCTTTAAATCTTGATTTTCAAACACATTAATTATGTTTTTTTTTAATCATCTTTATTTCACAAAATTAGAAAAGACTTATACACTTAATTAAATTGCATTTTTTATTAACACTTTACAACAAAGTTGAAAAGTGTTTATGACTTTGTTCATTCTGCCTGTCTGTCTGTCTGTCTGTCCGTTAGCACGATAACTGCCGTAAATATGACTTAATCAAAATGAAATTTTAGTATGTTGTTCAGACGGTCTGTAGATCCTATGGGAATATAAATGAATAATATCACCCAATTAGTTTTGGATTGAACCCGGGTCGAAAAAATGAAATACATTGAGCCCTATGGGACCTAATTTTTCAAACATTTTATAAGCGGATTTAAAATTCACAAATTGATTCGAAAATTTTAGGTAATATTCAAATTGTTCCATAAAATATATAAAAAAAAATCAGCGAAATATATTCAGTAGTTATTTAAATAAAAATTAAAATAATAATTACACCACTTATATGAAGCTATCACGTGACCATGATATGAAGCGATCACATGACCCGCTTCAAAATAATATATGGTATCCATCTTGTTTCAAAATCGTGATTTTTTTAAGTTCTTTTTAATTCATATTGAGTGTTGTATCCGTCCTAAAACTACTTTATTTTTGCTTAAATTCTGTGCATCTACATACTGAAACAACGCAATGACAATATATTTCTGTTTAAATGCTCATCTAAATTTGATTATTTCTACAACTAAGCCTATTTTTCACCTATGTAAAATGTAAACAGCAAAATATGTAGAATGAGTTGTATTAGAATTCCTGTATTTTTTTAACACAAAATAATTTAGTCCATGGAGTCTGCATGGCTGATATGAATGAAATATTAATTGATTTCATAAAGAGAAGGACGATTTTTTTCTATGAAGTTTCAAGTATAGAGTTTAATTTTTTGTAGCTCCATGGTCTTAAACAAAATGTTTAAATAAAATAAATTATTATAGTATAGTGATGAATGAAATGAATGGGAGATAGTTATGAATGAAATCCTGCTTTTATAGAGAGATCCAGGCGTGTTATTTTTTCTATGACGTCATTTGAATTAATTTCAGTTGCTTTCGATGAAGTTTTCAAATATAATAAATTATCGTAGTATTATGATAATTCTAAAACTATTACCGATGAATGTATAACATTTTAGAGATGTTGAAACCAGGCAATTTATATTTCAATGCCGTCATTTGAATGAAGTTCATTTTTTTCGATGAAGGTTTAAGTTTTCAAATATAATAAATTAATGCAGTATTGTGATAAGTTTCAAAATATTACCGAATAATGTATTGCATTTTAGACTTGTTTAAATAAAATTCCATTGAAGTTGGAAAGTGTTTCATAATCAATACTTTAAGCATGATTGATCTTTCTTGTTTAAATTACATTTATTTTTCAGTTTTAATCTTTTCATTTGACAGCATTGTACATTTTAAAATGGCACCGTTAAAATCCCACTGCTATCAAAATTTCAAAGACATACCCAGACATATCTCACAAATTGTTTATTCTAAAGTAATGTAAGTGATTTTATTCGTTTTGCATTAAGATTCTCTCATGGACAATGATCATTGTTTTAATATTTAAGCTTGGTATTTCTTTTATTTCTGTTGTGTTAAATTTTGTGGTCTATGTAGAAAAGAACATAATCTGTCTTCTTTTCTGTACCAACATTATCAGCCTGGGTGTAATGAATAAGTAACTTCCAAATTTGGAATAAATTAGTGAAACAGTTTTTGACATGAGTAAATTCATGTATTATGAAGACGCCGCAGATACGCATAAACACAGTACAGGACATAGTACAATTTTAATTCGCATCTTATGATATGCATGAGGTACAGTCCATCGAAAAATCAAATTACGATTTTCTACCCAATACAATACGATCCCTATAAATGAATTGTAGTGAAAGTAGAAATGCTTCACAAGTAAATACAAACTTACTTGCAGCAAATAAAAAGAAGAATATATGTATGTGAAAATAATTTTTGATCTATCTTCACTCAATTACTGCAATATTTTCTTATTAAATTCGAGTAAATAGAGTTTTATTATAGTTTTAATTAAATACAGATCTGCTTTATTCCGTTAAAATCCAATCTAAAAGATGTAGTTGCGTTGTGTTTAAAACGCAAGTTTCGTTGACACTTTCAATTAGTTCACCAAACTTGATACTTTTCATAGGTGAACACAGTGCTCACGTCAATTAACTTAACAAAAGCTTCCCCAAAACGTGTCAGCCTGTTTTATCTCAGCTCTTCGTCGCCACTCTGTGGATTTTTACTTTCAGGAGACGGTCATTAATTTGATAGGGAATAAAGATTATATTAAAATGTCGAACTTAGTAAATT
Organism: Amaurobius ferox; assembly: GCA_951213105.1. Lineage (NCBI taxonomy): Eukaryota > Metazoa > Arthropoda > Arachnida > Araneae > Amaurobiidae > Amaurobius > Amaurobius ferox. Next base: position 81,748,709 of record OX578148.1, read on the forward strand.
GTTTACCGGTAATGTTTTATTTTTATGACTTGTCTTTCTAAATGAGTTTCATGTGATGATGCAATAATTAGTTGAATTAAGCGCTTTATTTTTGCAGTAAATACAGTTTTGTCATTGTTTTCACTAAATACAGATATCTATCTACATTATTCCGTTAAAATCCAATCAAAAAGGCGCAGTTCTGTTGTGTCTCATTCGCTACAGCTTAGTAAAGCTTTGTTGACACCGTCAATTAGCTCACCAAACTTAACAATTTTATGAGGTGAACACAGTGTTCAAGTCTGTTAACTTAACAACAACTTTGCCCCAAACCTTGTGAGTCTAGTATAATAAGTCTAGTATAAATTCTTTGGAGTCATAGCAGTTCTTCGAATTTTTAATTTCCGGAAATGGCTATTAACTTGACAGGGAATAATTAAAGATTATATTATAATATAGAATGTTGTCAGTGTTTACAGGTGTTCTTTTATTTGTATGACCTATATTTCTAAATGAGTTTCATATCATGGTGGAATGTTTAGATTAATTAAACACTGCATTTTGTGAGTAAATGGAGTTTTCTCATGGCTTTCACTAAATGCAGATAGCTACTTACTTCTTTGCTTTAAAATCCAATCTAATGTAGTTTCGTTGTGTCTCATAAGCTGCAGCACAGTGAAGTTTTGTTGACACTTTTGCATAGTTAAAAAAATGACACTTTCATGAGTGAACACAGTGTTGACGTCAGTTAACTTGACAAAAGTTTCACACCAAACCTTGTCAGTATATTTTAATGAAAGTTCGTTGGGTTTGTTATAGCTCTTCGAATATTTTCTTTTGGCATATGGCCATAAATTTGATAGAGAATAATTAAAAATTTTATTATAATATCGAACTTGTCATTTTTTACCAGTAATATTTTATTTTTATGACGTGTATTTCTAAATTAGTTTCATATAATGGTGTAATATTTGGATTAATTGAGCTGTGCATTTTGTGAAAAATAACGTTCTGTCATAGTTTTCAGTAAATACATATAGCTATGTACTGCACCCCGTTAAAATCCAATCTGAAAGGTGCAGTTGCATTGTATGTAATACTCTGCTGCGCTGTAAAATGTGTTGACACTTTCAATTAGTTAACCAAACTTGACACTTTTCATAGGTGAACACAGTTTGCATGGCAGTTAACTTAACAAATGTTTCATCCTAAACCGTATCAGTCTGTTTTAATGAAATATTTTTCGAGTCGTCGCAGCTCTTCGATTTTTCTTCTTTTAGGAGATGGCTATTGATTTGATAGGGAATAATTGAAGATTATATTATAATATCGATCTTCGTCAATATTTTCCTGGTTATGTTTTATTTTTTTGACATGTCTTTCTAAATGAGTTTGACATGAAGGTGTAATATTTAGATGAATTAAGAACTGCATTTTGTGAATAAATATTGTCATTGTTTTAACTAAATACAGATAGGTATATAATTTATTCCGCAAAAATCCATTCTAAAATGTGCATTTGCGCTGTATCTTATACGCTGCAGTTCAGTGAAGGTTGTTGACACTTTCAATTAGTTCACCAATCTTGACACTTTTCATAGGTGAACGCAATGTTCATGTCAGTTAACTTAACAAAAGCTTCTCCCCAAACCATGCCCGTCTGTTTTAATGAAAAATCTTTGGATTCGTTGTAGCGCTTTGAATATTTACTTTCAGGGGATGGTCCTTAATTTGTTAGGGAATAATTAAATGTTATATAATATCGAACTTAGTCTATTTTTACCGGTGATTTTTTTGTTATAACTTGTCTCCCTAAATTAATTTTATATCATGGTGTAATATTTAAATGAATAAAACACTGCGTTTTGTCTTTGGATATGTGTGAGTTAAATAAAAAATTTCATTTAACAAGTTTTCACTTTAATTGGATGTAAAGAATAATAATAATAGAACAGCAGAGAAAATTATATTTATATCCACACAAATTGAAAAAATACCTAGAGGGAGACCTAAGTTATCGATGGTACGATTGTGTGGGCAACAAATTCCAGGTGTCAAATATAAAAAATCTGATATGGGCAGCACATGACTTTCTTAATATAATGCAATAAACATTTTGCCTTTTATAGTCCAAAAATAATATATAAGATCCACGGTACATTGTTTTTAAAGTTGAATTGTAAACTTGGCGATTTTCCGGATGAGAACATGTAAAACTATTTCAAGTGTAAAATTAACTTATATTTCTCGCAACTCTAAATAAATAATAATCAATATTGATAACGTTCTCAATAAGCAATATAGTCGATATATTAAGATATTTTAATAATTATTTCATCAATTGGACGTCATTTTCATCAATTTAGCGTCATTTTTGCAATTTTGACGATATTATTGCAAATGGGGGGCGAAATATCGCCAGGTTGGCGATACTTTGCTACATTATTCGCCAAGTTTGCCAAATGCATCCCCAAGTGTTACAAACAAACGGAGAGAAGAGTATTTATTATATACTAGAAGGTATGCCCGTAATATGAAAGGAATCAGAATTTACGGGACATTACTTCACATTTGGCGTCATTTTAATCAATTTGGCGACATTTTGGGCACTTTGGAAACATTTAAAAGTCTCCAAGTTGGCGACATTCCTTTAATTTCGTCATTAAAATCTCGCCAACCGTTATGGACGGAAAAATAAGCTATTCTTATAGCAGATAAATGAGTATTGGCGTCCAAATACAAAAGTATTATCCAAAGCATCTTTCGTCATGATTGGAACGGGCTAGATCTATCAGAATAATGTCACCCAATTTATTGCATGATATTACATATGAAAGGAGAATATATTTTACAATAGTAAAAAATTTTTTTATGTTATTTTTTGATACATTTATTTGAAAAATGTACAATATATCAAGAACGGTTAATGCTAGCGTTCTAAAGAATGTGTCAATCCTTTTCTAATGAAATACTACATACGTAGTGACAATTTGAGTAACCTTATTATAGGTTTTACGCTTTTACTGATTCTTTTAAAAAAATCATTCGAAAATGTAGGAGGTTCTGAACATTCGACTTATTTTAAAAACACCTGGCTGCCAGTATTCATGGATTATAATATTTGTACCAAATTTCATTCTAATCGCTCCCACTCGTTCATGAGATATCGTTTCCACACACACACACACACACACACACACACACACACACACACACACACATACATCGCCTCAAAAACGTTTGATTCGTGTTTAGGTATGCTTGACACGTGCTCTCTCGTCGAAAACTCGAATTTAAATTTTCGACCCCGTCACAATGCTTATACATTATACTATGTATATAAGGAAAGTAAGAATTTGGAGGAGATCTACATCAAAATAGACCACTTGGAAGGAATTTCAAAGGAAGCCCAGGGTCCAAAATAAGCTGTCAGGAAATTGATGATAATAATGATGATGAATATAAGGATCACATGTCTTAACCAGGAATTATACCATATATATATGCAACTGGTCAGTGGACACTCTATCTATTGGACTACTATCATGATAACCTACTCTTCTTTAGTTGATTTCACCCTACATTATCGTCTTATACATTTCATATCTATGCGTAATCTATACATAAATGCTTGAAAGCTACGTTTCAATGTGATTAATAATGAATTTAAAATGATAATATATATGGCTATAATACCTTCATTTCATATATTCCACACAATTTTCAAACTCATAATTAAAAAAATTGATATGGGCAGCACATGAGTGTCCTTATATAATACAATGTACTTACTTATTTCACAGTTAAAAAATGATGAAAAGATCCACAGCACATTATGTGTAATTTGAATTGTACATTTGGCGATTTTCCGGTTCACAGCATGTAATTCAACAATTCTAAATTAACAATTATCAATATTATTGTCATCCACAAATATCAATACAGTCCATATATTAAAATATTTTAATAATAAATTCATCAATTAGGCGTCATTTTCATTGACTTGGCGTCATTTTGAAATTTTGACGATATTTTCATCAATATGGGCGAAATACTCCAACTTAGCGATATTTTGCTAGAATATTTGCCAAGGTGGCCATAGGTATCGTTCTGTGTTACAAACAAACGGATAGAACTGCATTTCTTATATAATAAATGGTACGCATGACGGAATATTCATATGACGGAATTAAGAATTTGCAAAGTATTGCAAAGCATTTTTAATAATTTAATGACATTTTCGTCAATCAAGCAATATCTATAAAAGTCACCAAGTTTGCAACATCCCACCAAATTTTTCTCCAAGCATTACGGATGAGTTATTCGTATATTTGTTTGTTATGTTCTTGCCAAGATATTGAATTTTCATCAATTAGTCGTTCATTGATTTAGCGTCAATTTTATCAATTTGGCGACATTTTAGTAACATTTAAAAGGACCCGCCAAGTTTATGATATGCCTCCAAAATTCGCTGCCAGTATTTCGATAAGCGTTACAGACGGAAAAACAGTTTATTCTTATAATAGATTCTTATGGAAGATATTGAATTGTCAACAATTAGTCCTCATTTACATTGATTTAGCGTCAATTTTATCAATTAGGCGATATTTTTATCAAATTGTTGACATTGTCTTCAATTTGGCAACATTAAAATAATCTCGCCAAGTTGGCAATATTCCGCCAATTTGGACGACAAAATTTCACTAAGCATTATGGATGACGAAATAGGTTATTCTTATAGTAGATAAACGACTAATGACGTCCAAATACAAATCTATTACCCAAAGTATCTTCTCTTGTGAATGGGACGAACTGGATACCTGGAAATGATGATAACAGATTTATCGCATAATATTGCATATGATAATACACACACACACACACACACATATATATATATATATATATATATATATATATATATATATATATATGTATAGATATATATACATATATATTAACCAAATTAAATAATAACGAAATATTGAAATCAACAAAACAGCTAAACCACGGCCACAATGCCGAAAAAATAAATATTCAGCACTGGCTTAGTTTTGAAGTTTAATTAGACTAGTCCCATTTCCAAGTCTGTGTATCTAACTATATTTAACCCAGACACATGCTTGTTTCAGAATTGGCAATAGTAAGTTACTATAAATACCAAATGCAACAGATTACAAGCATTAAAAGTGGGAGAATTGAAAAAAAAGAAAGAAAGATCAGAAAATCAAGAATTACCATAATTATGAGGCAGTAATCCTAAACTGCACGTAAAGTATGAGCAGAGCCGGAATGAAGATAGTCGAGAAGCATCCAGAATGTGGTAGCGGTCTCAGAACCAAATTGTGGGAAGAGATTCCGCCACGCACAAAACGGCCAGGTGATCGTATATCACAACAAAAACAATATAGATATTTATAGTGGTAATTATCATACTTAACTTAACCCAGGCAATGTTATTTAGATGAGGTTTTCCCAGTCTAGAAGAATTAGATTCTAGATGGTATTCAGTGAGCAAGAACATGAGGGAATACAAAAAGGAAGGCACATTTATCAAATTAAACAAATCTATTTATTATTCATCAACATATATTTTATCAACATTCATTTACTTAAATTTTAATATTCAAAATAATTCAGAGCTTCCATTATTATTAAGCAATCAATATTTCAAATTATGCTCTGCTCAATAATAATTCAATCATTATTTATTATAATTCAATTAAAAAGCTGTTACTTTTATCATGTGATTCAACAAAGTTCAAGTTACTTATTTTCTTTAAATTCAACAAAACCAGTATTATTCAAAATTAAACATTTTAGTGTGCCTGCGCTTCTTTCAAATAAACCAGATCTTTAAGTTAGAACTTCTGGTTCCACGACATAAAGGGGTTACCTGTACAGTTGCATTAATCAAAATTCACAGAAAAGTTCCGGATTCAGAAAACACGACTTGAAGGGAAATCGAATTAATTTCCAAAACGAGTGTCCAGGTCATCTCAAAATTCAACAGGGCTTTACGCCAGATAATTCCAAGGAGATCATCCGTCCAAGTACAAAACCAACGTGAGAAATTCGATCCAAGTGAAATCATCCTGGAATAAAAAAAGTAAAATTTAGAAATATGATATAGAGCATCGAATCTTCTCCAGGAACATCTTTATCCAGGCTCCATGAATGGATCGTGGTTTCATCAGAAACAAAATATCTCCATCTTAGCCATTTTGGCCAAAGCCTTTGTTTTAAAAGTTTAAGACAAAAATTCGATGCGACTTCTCCAAACGAAACTTCCAAGTCGAATCTCCGGGTCTCAAGAGTCCATCGAAAAGTTCTCCTCAGCGCCGCTTCCTGATTGGCAGGCAAGCGCGCCCAGCAACAGCCTTCTCCTCAGACCACACGTCACACATCCAGGCAAGACAGAATTCCTGGCCCGAGCCAACGGATTCTCGACGAAACACAGTTTTTAATGTAAAACAAATTCAAACAAGGCCTACCAAAACACAGCACAGGCACGGAAGGAAAGAAAAGAGTTTTTCTCACAGAAAAACTCGAAAGGCTCATGGCGCGCAGAATTGCGACATGGCAGCTCCCCCTTCCTGGGAGACAAAAATTTTCCGAAAAACAAAGAGGAAAATTTTTCCCACACACAAAACACAAAAAATACAAAAATTTACAAAGAGTTTTAGGAACCTGTAAGTGTAGCAAAATTTTGAAGCAAATTTAGGGCGGGAAACGTGCGTACGATCACGCAACCCAAAAACAACGACACTGCAGATCTGAATGACTGGCCAAGACATTCATCACCACAGGTAAATGCCGAAAGAAAACCAAAAGGATGACAAAGATGTCACCGCATCTTAAAGGAACCTTTACAAAAAATTACACATAAATACACTAAAATACACTTAAATTCAGAAAAAAAAATTGTCAAGGCACTTTGCCTGACAACACAAAGTCTCAATTTTCATAATTGAGATCACACAGATGATGCGAAACAAACACATGATACAATATGAATTTAAATACACTTATACAATATAAATCAATTAAAAAAAAATTCGAAATTTCAAACAATTGTCACTTTCAAATACACCAAGTGACACGAAACAGTCATTAATTTTCATCAAAGGGATTAAATATTTTGAAAATTAATTTTTAAATTAAATTTGTCACAATCAAGGAATGAGATTCTTCACTCATTCAAAAATTTCTCACTTTTTGAGAATAGAGTCAACTTTCAAATTTTCAAACTCAAAACTTTCATTTCAAAAACTTTCATTTTAAAACTTTCATTTCAATTTAAACCTTCAACTTAATTTTATTTTTCTCAATTTTCAACTTTAAATACTTTCAACTTTCAACACATTAACTTTAAATACATTATACTTTAACTTATTTTCGACATTAAAACATTTCAGAATTTTCTTATTCTGACTCAACTTTCACATTACTTTAATTTATTTAATTTACTTTTAAATCATTCAATTTATCTTTACAATTTTTAATTTACTTTTCTTACATAAAACCTGAAATTATTTCAAACAAGTGATCACTTCATGTGTCCCAAAACAAAATTTCATTCAAAAACATTTGTCCGCTGAGAGAGAGAGAAGGAGAAAAATTCTCTTGAAATTCACGTCAGTTATGTAAAAGTGCAGGAACACATCCGAAGAGCAAACTCTGCGGGGACTAACGAGTTGCCAACAAAGAAAAAGGGAGTGAAGAAAATAATAAAAAAAAATACTCGCGTGCAGGATACAGATGCAGTAGAACAAGACGCCAAGACCACGCCTCAAAAGCTTGAAAACATCAAAAATTTTGACTGCTTGCGCTGACCACATCATCATCTTCATCATCATCATCATCATCATCATCATCAAGCTTCTTCGGTTTCCCACCTGGCCACAACAACCGTCCTAGGTGGTCTCGGAACCAGTTGTCATCAAGGACTCCAGTCCTACTGCTTGCATCGGACAATTAAATTGCCCAGCTGCTTCTTCTTCCATGTCCAGTGTAACTTGTTTCATGTTTACGTCTCCCAGCCAGTCTTCCAGAAAAAAGGTTTTGCAGCATTACAAGAATGATGACTCACTGAAATTTGTGTAGATGTTTGAAAAACTGCTGGTCAAAAAAAAACAACAAAGTGAAAAGGAATTTCAAGAAAACAAATTTCAACAACACATCAGGCCAAAAATTTTCACCTCTCTCAGCAAAACAAAATTTCAAAAACATTTATCAAAAGAGATCATTTACTTTTGATCTTCAAAAAATTTCATTAAATTTCAAAAATTCTCAAATTCAAAACTTTCAATTATTCAAATTACTTAAATTACTTCAATTACTTTAATTCACTTTATATTAATTTTATATTAATCTCAATATTATTTTAACCAAATCATTTACTTTTTTCAGAACTTCAAAAACTTTCCTCCTTTTACTTCGGGGAACATTTCAATTACCAACATCATTTTCAATTATTTCATGAACTTAAAATCAATTAATCAAAAATTTTTTTTCACAATCAAACACAGCAAAATAATCAAAGACAATCAAAACAAGCAGGACTCTTTAAAAATTTTAATAAATTTTAAACCTTAAATTTTATTCAAGGAGAGTCAATTAACAAAATTTACTTATTACTCAAATTATTTGAATTGCAACATAAACATTTATAAATTATAGTTCACAAAAATCAATCAATTTTCTATTTACTTTAACTTATATGCAAGACTTCCATTAAATTTAAAATTACAAACAATTTTGTCATAAATTCTATTTTAAAAGACAATATTGAAATACAAAAATTTAAACAAGTATCATACTTTAATTTAATATAAGATTATTTTCTTGCAAAAATAAATTTCTAAAAAATTGTGAACTCAACCAAAATTTAATATTGTGAAAATCTTTGATAAGATCTAAGATTATAAGATGTACATGTGTTTCTACTTCTCATATAATTTTGATTTTGGTGTGGTGTGTATTTATTTCCATAATAATTATTATTGTAAATGATTCTTCCATTTCCTCTATTATCAAAGTTATTTGAATTACTTCTCAATTGATAATGTTGATTTTTATTAGCATGAAAGTTTGATCTAGTATGAACAGTATTGTCATTCACTTTCTTAGGCAAATTAAATCTTACTCTTTTCACAGTCTTTTTGTTTTGAGATTTTTCTGCAGGTTTTGATAAACAAGATTTCAGTTTCACAGAGTCTTTCTCAGTGGTGATCACAGGAGTAAGTTTATCCGTTCCAGAATTCACTTTTTGATTTTCAACAGTTTGTTTTGAAATTTTTTTCAATTCTTCCCTTCTTGGAGGTAAAAGAGTCAGTCTGTTTACATGAACCAACTGTTCATTTTTAGAATTCATCACATGTCTAATTACAAAGTTAACAGGTGACGTTTGTTTTATCACCTTAAAAGGACCTCTATTAAATGAACTCAGTTTTCTCGATTGTCCATGAGGCAAAAAAGGTGTATACAAGTATACCAGGTCATTCGCTTTGATATTTGGTATTTTCGCTTTTTTATGTTGTTGTAAAATTTGTGAATTTTCAGCTTTTTCCAAGTTACTTTTTACTACATCATATGTTCTTTTAATTCTAAATTGTAAATCTTCTCCATAATCATATACTGAGTCATAAGTTGGAGGTTTAAATCCAGCCATCAAAGTATTTGGAACAGTTAAATCTCTTTCATAGAGTAAATACGCAGGTGATTCACCCGTAGAAGCATGTATGGCATTTCTATGAGACAATAAAGCAAAATGAATTAAATTATCCCAGTTACTTTTATCGTTATATGCAATATTTTTCAAGGATCTGACCAAAGTATCATTTAATCTTTCAACACAGCCATCTACTGAAGGCATATAGGCAATAGTTGTATTTTTTATTATTCCCAATTTCTTATAAAAACATCTTGCTGTTTTTGAAACAAAATTCGTCCCTTGATCCGAGACAATGTATTTAGGTATGCCATGCTGAGCCATATAGTGCTCTAAACAATTTAAAATGTCTTCAGTTTTAATTGAAGCCAAAGGATATGCTTCAGGCCATCGAGTAAAATAGTCTGTGATGACTAATATGAATTTATTTCCAGATCTAGATATAGGTAATGGTCCAACACAGTCCATGGCGATTCGCTCAAATGGATATGTAGATTTTGAAAATTTTTGAATAGGTGCTTTATTATTTCTAAAACCTCGGTTTACCATACAGATTTCACATGAAGCAACATAATTCTTAGTCTGGGAATACATTCCCTGCCAAAAGTATTTTCTACTAACAGAAGATAAAGTTCTTCTAAATCCACAATGTGCATAAGTAGGACAGTCATGATGTAACCATAAAATTTCAGACACAAGTTCCTGTGGAACAACAACTCTTTCTTGTTCTTGGTGTCTACGTTTAGGATATCTGTGCGTGCACCATAGTATATCATCCTTTCTAAAAAATACTAAAGTTTGTGGATATGGCTTTATGTTCTTATCTAAGAGATCTATAATTTTATTGCATCTAGGGTCAGATTTTTGAGCATTCTTAATTCTGGTGAGTAACGTAGGACAAGTAAATGTTTGTTCCAATTGACCACTTTGTATGTTATTTTAATTTTGATTTTCAATTACATTATTGTCAACAGCATAAGTTTCATTTGTTTCACTTGTACTAGCTGAATTCAAATTGACTTCCAATTCTCTTCTATTGCCATTATTATCATTGTTTACCTTTTGAGAATTTTGATTTACATTGTTTACATTTTGAGAATTCTGATTTACATTGTTATTTATCACTTCATATTGTGATACAAATCTTCTAGGAATATTTTCAATTGAATTAGTACACTCATTAACATTTCTTGAAAGATAGTCAGCTACAACATTAGCTTTTCCAGGCTTATGTACTATTTGGTAATCAAATTGTGATAGAGATGCAATCCACCTTGCTAATCGAGATGTAGGATCTTTTAACTTAAATATAAACGAAAGAGATGTTTAGTCACAAAAAATTGTGAAAGGTTTGCCAATTAAGTAATGTTTATAATAGTTAGTAGCCCACACAACGGCTAACGCTTCTCTTTCAACAACACTATATTTACATTCAGCTTCATCCAATTTCCGACTTGCGTAAGATATTGGATGTAAGATTTTATTTTCATCTTCTTGGGCAAGTAACAACCCAACGAGTGATTAGATGCATCATTATGTAATATAAATGGCTTCCTAAAATCTGGAAGAGTCAAAATTGGTTTTGATAAAAGTTTTCCCTTTAAAATTTCAAAAGCTTTTTGGGCCTCAACAGTCCAAACAAATTTCTTTTTACTTTCATTATTCTTGGTTTTGAGTATGTTAGTCAGTGGTAGAGATAATTCAGCATAATCTTTTATAAATTTTCTATAGAATCCAGTGAGTCCAAGAAATTGTCTCACATTCTTAATTGATTTTGGAACTTTTAATTTTTCTACAACTTCTAAATTATGAGTATCAGGTTGTACTTTTCCATTGGATACTAAAAATCCAAGATACTTAATTGTTTTTCTGAAAAAATGACATTTTGATGGTTTCAATTTCAGACCATGTTTGCTTAATCTTACAAAAATTTCTTCTAATTTTTTCAAATGTTCTTCAAATGTACGTGATGCAACAATAATATCGTCTATGTAAATTCCAGATATGCCAGCCAGCACCAGAGACATCAATCTCTGAAAGGATGCGGGCGCATTCTTAAGACCAAATGGAGTTCCAGTCCATTCAAAGTGTCCGTCGGGAGTTGAAAATGAAGTTTTCTTGTAATCATCAGGATGTAAACACAACTGATAAAATCCACTGGTTAAATCAAGGGTCGAAAAATACAAGGCCCCTGACAAATTATCAATCAATTCCGTAATATTGGGAATTGGATAATTTTCGACTATTGTGATCTTATTGAGCTTTCGGAAATCGGCCACCAAACGGTAGCTTCCATCAGGTTTCTTAACAAATAAAACAGGAGTATTGTAAGGTGAAGTACTAGGTTGTATAATTTTGGCTTCTAACAATTCATGCACTTGACGTGAAAGTTCTTTCTGTAAATTATGTGGAATACGGTAAGGTTTCTTTCTAACAAGCGTGTTAGATTCCAAATTAATTTCATGTAAAATTGTATCACATCCAGATAATTCTTTCATATTCTTAGCAAACACATGTTTATATTTAATTAGCAATTTTAAAAGTAAAGTTTTCTGAGCATAATTCATATGCTTTAAGTCAAAATCTCCTCCCCATGCATCAAATGTATCATTATCTTCAATACAGTTCTCATTGTCAATTCTGTTATTTATGCCAATGTCAGATTCATAAACATTTTCAAAAGTTCCTAATTTCATACCTTTATTTATGTAAACACATTTCTCTGAAGGATTTGCTACACGCGCGTACAAAAACTCATTTCCTGGAATGTTGTGTAAACTTCTAACGACAAAAATTTTATTTGCAGAGAATTCTTTATTATGAATGGGTTCAAGTAAAATTGTTGTGTTTTTCTCAAAATTATAATTTTTCTTCAATTTGACAAATGATTCTGTAAAAGGTTTCAAAACACATTTTTTAAAAGCTTTAGCAATACCCAAAGTATCACTTTGTTGTGAATTTCTTTCATCATGTTTATCACAATTTGTTTCAAAAATTTCATTATCACTGGTATTGTTTTCTGTCAAGGATTTGTTTGTATGTACATAGTTATTCATCAGTCTTCCATGCAAATCATTTTCACATTCATAGTTTGATCTTTCATTCACATTTGCATCAAAATCTCTAAAGTCGACATCTCTGAATTCATTATCATAATTGTTTTGTTCAAATAAATATCTATTATCACACTTGTTTTCATAACCTCTAAAATTTCTTGAAAAATTTGTGTCTTTGGATCTGTAGTCAACATCATTAGTAAAGCTGTAATTTCTATTATTAAAATTATGACTTATTGCATTACACTCAAATATTTCAGGTTGAACATCTTCTGAAATCACAGTAAAACTTTGTGATTCAGTGAACTCCTAAAAAGTTATGCTACAGCATTTGAAATTTACACGTTTGTTTCTATAAGTAATGGTCACTTCTTTTTTATTCAAAAAGGCATTTCCTAAAATCATGCTATATTTATTTGGCACAGGTGTATCTAAAATGCAGCATTCAATCATATTGTTTTCATTTGCAATTGATATGGAAAAGAAAGCTTTTTTGTTTAAAAAAATATTCTGATCACCGATTCCTCTCAAAATAGTAGATGTATGTTTCGTTTGCACTTTTCGAGGATTAATTTTCTGTAAAGCATCACTGTAAATAATGTTTATAGAACTTCCAGTGTCCATCAAAGCATTCAATTTGACATCTTCAACAAAAACAGTAATGATCGGAAAGTTTTTGTGACAAGGCGCTTCATTTTCTGTCATGAAACTAATCTCAGAATTTGATCTATTAAAATTTGGAGATTGAAAATTTTGTCTATTGAAATTCGGTCTTCTAATTGTCTTCTATTACCAAATCTATTGTTGAAATATCTGCTATTTCTTCTATATCCAGAATTATTAAGATTATAAGATTTGTAGTTGTCAAAAGAATTTCTAAAATTTGAAAAATTTCTTCTTTGAAAATTTGGATTTCTTCTTTGAAAATTTCGAAAAGGTCTTCTAAAGGTTTGAAAGTTCTTTCGTGGCGGATAATTTTGATATGGACTTTTAACATACCACTCTTCTTCCTGTGAGGCAACCGGAGTTCTTCTTTGACCGAAACGGTTTCTATTGTCAGTTCTTCTAGATGGTGTAGAAGTCTTGAAGGATGTTGATGGTTTGTGTTTCTTCTTTACTGGAATATCTTCCCATTCTTCTTCTATCAACTCAGTTTCATTGTATCTGCTTGTAGAGGGCGTATTCGTGAACGATTCTTCAAAACTGGAATTGCTTCCATCCAAATCTTCTCTTATCTCAGTTAGTCTTTTCTTTCTTTTTTCAGAGTTCTTCTGAAATTTACTTCTTAAAGTCTCATACTCCTTTTTCTTTAATTTTAATTCCCTCTTCAGTTCTTCAATTTCTGTTTTAGGGTCACTTTCAGTTCTCAAGGTATTTATGTCTTCTGTCATTTCTTCCAACTCTTCTTTTTGCACTTCTTCTTTGAGTAAGGCGACATCCTTGGCAGCTTCGAATGTTTTAGAATTAGCAGATAGCACTGTTTTTCGGATAGAAATTTTTAACCCTTTTTTAAAGGCATTCTGTAAAATTGCAGTTCTCAGGGAGTCTTCGTTGTCCGACACAGCATCTTGTGGGAAAGCAATGTAGGATTCTGCTTCAATACGGTTCGCAAAGTCTCTAACAGATTCATTCAACATCTGTTTACAGTTCACAAGAGATGCAACATTCTTGGCAACGTCAGCTTTTTTCGTAAAATTGTCTTTCAGTGCATTCACCAATTCCGTAAAATTCACACTGTGGTTGAGCTTTGGAATGGATTTCACAAGTCTTTCAGCCTGACCAGATAACTTTAACTTCAAAACAAAAATTTTATCACTATTTGACCACTCCGCATGATTAGCTACTAATAGGAATTTTTCCAAAAATTCACTAAACGATTCATTCTTGTTGCCAGCAAAGCTTGGAATGGATCCAATAAATTGTGATCCGATCCCAACTCTCAATTTGTTTGAGTCTCTGACTGCAGAGGCTGATCTGCCAGAATTTTGAGAAAGTCGTGGCGGAGACACCGAAGGCACACGGTTCGACGTGTTCGGTTGTGCAGAGGAGTCGCTACTCCTACTTGCACGAGAATTCTTATTGTTACGAGGCATTTTAACACAGTTTGTATCACTTAAGCACAGTTTATCTCAAAGATAGTTTCACTTTCTTTCACTTTCTTATGTCAAAAACACAGAGAAGCACAATACGTATGTTCTTTTTGAATTTTGTTCATTAACCTGAATTTTGAACAATTGTGTATGTGCATAAAATATTTGCATTTACTTTTTAGAATTTGTGTGTTTTCAAAAATTTGTAAATTGTCATAAGGTAAAATTGTCCTTATCAAAAATTACCTGTATAGGACTTACCTATGATGCCGCCACTAAGGGTGGAGCATGTAAGCTCCCGGTTCTCAAGCTCGGACTACGAACACACAAAACATAAAGAAATACACATGCTTAATTGCTCAATTTATTTTAATATTTTACTTAATAGATATCTATTGTATCTGGAGTAACTATGCTATAATTAAATCAAATATTAAAAAGACACATAATACTAACAATATTACATTAATATATATATATATATTTACACACATAATAACGTTGACTTAAATTTCTTAAAAACAGTTTCCTTTAAACAATCGATAAAGAATAGTTCTTACAGTTCAATATTACGAACTCGTTCATATGGTCTACTCATACGAACTGGTAGTCTATTAATTTAATAATTGTAAAAGGTGTGCCTTCCGTGCTAATAGTGACAATTGAAAGTTGGCTACCTTTTCTCTTTGTGTTACGTGCATATTCGTGCTATTTCAATGATGTAGGAACACCGTTACACATCTAACTGTACTCGCTACCATTTTGTTGCTCACGTTCTATATACACTTTTCACAAACCCAAGAAAACATGATGCTGACTCGTTCGAAAGTTTTTAAGTCGACTAAAAAACCTCAGGTGCGTCTAGGACGCTGTCGCAAAAATTGCATCTCCTGGAAAGTTCTAGAACATTCTCTCAAACCTTTTTCTTTTCACATTGTAGTGTCGTTGTTGATTCGTTGAAGTGAAGAAGGAGATGCGCTGCTTATTTATGTTTGTATTGCCATTGGCTCCCTCCGCAGCATTTAAATAGCTCATTAGCTAGGTTGGCATCCGCAATTGGAATTGGAAAATGGCTAGGTTGGCATTTGTAATTGGGTGGAAACATGTAATACAAATATTGTGTTACATGATATCCCCCCTTGCAGAGAGAAAATTTCAGCACACGGTAAACATCGCACTGAACACATATGTGTACACATTGCGCCCACTGTGGAAATGTTGCTTTGATCCACTGCACATATATCTGTCACAGAAATGCAGATCACCGCATGTAAGACACACTATATTGTAACATTGACATACATATATCGGTGCATTACAACCGACATGTCACTAAAATGAAGGAACTCACTGTTCGGAAGATACACCATATCGTACTTGGTAACACATATATTGGTGTACATGAAGAAATTATGACTGTTCGGAAGGCACACTATATTGTCACATGGAATTATCACGAGCACGGAAGACACCTTATTGTCACATGTAATTATCATGAGCACGGAAGACACCTTATTGTCACATGGAATTATCATGAGCACGGAAGACACCTTATTGTCACATGGAATTATCATGAGCACGGAAGACACCTTATTGTCACATGGAATTATCATGAGCACGGAAGAATGAGTCACCATCCTGTGACTTAATTTTCAATGTTCCGGTACTTCAATATTTATATTTTCATTATGTTGCTTAGTACAGTCTATTGTACACTTCAAATGAAGATTATCATAATTGTTATTTGCATTTCTATTTATATACAAGTTCACAACATTACATTAAACTATACACAATTCATTACCTTGATTTCTCATTTTCACAGACGTAAATAATTTTTCGACAATTTTTTTAGCTGTATATATTTCTTATTTGTTACAATAATTAACATGTTATATATTTTTGTGTGTATCAATCATGGCTAATTTGAACCCCATATTTATCATATTACACCGCGGCATTTAAAATATCACATATCTCTACTCATTTCGCTATTCCAAACTACTGTGCATCTCATAATACGCACTTTAAATTTCCTTTTCGACTGCACTTTCGTCTGGCACAACTGCGCGGGAGGAAAGGAGAAAAGAAAAAAAGAAAACATATCGCTTGACCCGTAGCTTTCTTCTGTTCCTCTCAACGCGTTTCTATGACAACTGCGAATCTGTTGACCCCTACGGCGAGCCTTGAATGAGTGTCTTCATTGTTTGCAGAGCGCAAACTTACGTAAAAGGGATTTTAACTGCCTTTGCATGTATCGCTAAAGATTAATCGTTATCGTGCAACTTTGGCGGTATCGTCTTCTCAAGCGCGGGCTTTTAGACTGTCCGGTGGTGAATGTACGAGCTAACATTGACGTGGGAGGTTTTACGTGTATCCTTTTAAGGAATTTACTTACAGTTATATTTTATGTGTATCATATTATATATTTATTTTACATATGTTGTTATTAATTCTATTTAATTTAACATATATATATATTTTATCTTATGACCTTAACACAGATCTGACTGTTGAATTATTATTTTGATTTCATGTACCTCTAATTTATTGGATTTATTTATCCCTTGTTGCAACAACGCGTGATATATTATTTTATGTGTAGTATTATGAATATACCATGCTTTTGTTATGTTATTGATACAACTGACTTTATGTTCCCGTTTCAGCATAACTTTACATATTTATTTATTTCAATATAATTATTTTATATTTAATTTTATCTGTTATTTCTTTTTATTTCCAGTGATGCTTAATTAATGCATTAATTTCTTACTAATACTCAATCATTTATCATTTACATACAATTTCTGCATTTTCCTAAATGTATTTTATTTTTATATACCGGCCGGTATTTTTAACTAACTATAATTGCCTGCAATTATAATTTTAAATTTTGATACATTGATTGTATGCTTACAATAGAACTTTTTTGTATTATTCACGTACTATGCAGGGGAGATTTTCTCCGATGTTTATTTTTAGCCTGGCTATTTATTTTGAAGGTGACTAGCTTTCGCCGTACAATGGCCATATATGGAGCTGTTACGCTGACTGTGACGGCTGGGAAATTAATCCTACTTATTCAAGTTTTATTAATCCATATATGTAATTAACTTTTATTTTGTTTTTTAGATTGCGTGTTTTCGTAAAAGGTCTGTATATACTATTTATGCAATATATATTTATTAATTTACTAATTATTATTTACATCAGCTGTGAGTGTTTATTTTGACTTCACACATTTATTTATTTATTTATTTATGATTTTGCTTTTATTCTGTCAGCTTTTTATAAACTATTAATTAATAATTTTATGATTTTGAATATCCTGTACTTGCTTTTACCATGTTCCATGACTTTATTTTGCATTTTATTAATTATGTTATACTATTTTTTCAAAACCCGCACAAGAAAAGGAAAGAGAAAAAAAGATAGATATCGTAAAGAATTCCATCCCACACATCTTTATCATTGGAATGTCTACCTTGATTTAAGCATCTATCATTGGAAGACTTGTATTTTTGATGCCCACTACTGACTGTTACCACCTTTCGTTTTCAAGCAAGACAAATTGCAAGTAAGTGAAATTTAATTATCTCTCTCCTTTTTTTCTTCTAACACCTTAGTTTATTTTATTTTAGAACATTGAGGGGTATTGTATGTATTATTTATCATTTCTACATATTTTTTCTGATATTCATTGCTCTATTCATAAAATGTATCCATACATAAATGTTTATTTATTACCTATATTTTTTTTTATACTCATATTTACAAAATCCTCATATTTACAAAAATTTTATCCTCATATTAATTTTACAAATATGTTATCCTCATATTTATTTTACAAAATATATTATCCTCATATTTATTTTATTTTATAACTGCCCTACGAGTTCGTAGGTCCGAATCTCCCTGCTCTTATCCCCACTTACATAGTATTTGACAATGTCCATTTTTATAATGTAGACTAATTTTTATTTTGTTTGGAAGGGAAAAAACATTTATTTACTATTTTCTTTCACTTCAAAATTTTCCGAGTCTCCGTTTTTATTTTGTTCTCAAACATTTTAATTTCCTGAAATCATCATTGTATTACATATTATTTATACTTCAGATATCTTTTATTTTTTTTTTTATTTTTTTTACGTCCACTGAATTATTTACTTTACTTATATTTTCTAAGATTAAATTTATTTATTTTACTTATATTTTCATATAAATTATTTATCTTTTATCATTGTCCGTTCATTTATTTAATATCTACTTGCATAAAAGGGACGGGAATCTAGAACTTTTTAATTTTGCTGTACTGCTACTTGATGAAACGCTGATAATTTTAATAAAATGGGCTGGCGCTAATACTTTTACGTTGTACACGTTGATACTTATTGACAACATTACTGCTAACCAGTCAACCCGCTGATAAACTTTCCTACTGTTCTTTTTTTTTGTTGTTGCTGTTGTTGCAGAAAAATCCATGATTTAAAAATTCCTATCCGCTGGACTTGCCTTCCTCCAGACAATTTTTTTGAAGTTTTATTTAATTTTGCGATTTTGTTGACTACCGTGCATTTTGGATAACTATCATGCCTATCCTCACACTAAGTCTTCACTACTACACACTTTTCCTCAACACTACAGTTTTCACAATATACCGTACATAATATACAATACACAATACATACTAAAATAACCATATACTTTTGCTGCCCTATGTTTTGCACATATTGTGGCACTATGCTATTTGTAACACACTTGTTGTCTATTTACTTATTTATCACTTAATTTTGAAAGTTGCTCTATCTACATAAATTTTCTATTATTATAATTATATTCATTTTCTTTACATTAACCAAAAATATCTATTTGTAGACTACCTTCCAACTTAATTTTTACATTTACTGTAGACTACCAAAATTATTTCAAAATGCTTTCCAATTTAATTTCAAAATATTGTAGGAAACTAATATATTTTATAATACCATCTAATTTAATTTAAAAATCATTATAGACTGCTACACATCTTGTAGAATGCTTTCCAATTAATTTTAATTTTATTGTAGAATCGTAAAAACCAATTATTGCAGAACACCTTCTAAAATATTCAATAACT
The DNA here is from genome assembly GCA_951213105.1 of Amaurobius ferox. Classification (NCBI taxonomy): domain Eukaryota; kingdom Metazoa; phylum Arthropoda; class Arachnida; order Araneae; family Amaurobiidae; genus Amaurobius; species Amaurobius ferox. The sequence goes on from OX578148.1 coordinate 81,768,626, forward strand.
ATTGTAGAATACTAAAAAAAATTATTTTGCAGAATATCATTTGAATTAATTTTAACATTATTGTATAATATTACACATACTGTAAAACTTTTCCAAATTTTATTTTTGAATTCACTGGCTCTACACCTTGTGCTGCATTTATTTGCATACACTTACTATTTATTTCTGCTCTATAATATTTTAATTTTTCCACTTAATTTAGCAGACAATTTTAATTTTTTTTTTTACTTTTTATATTATTTTATTTTAGTTAACTAATCACTGAACTTGCTAGCCCAAAATTCTGTACATAATGAATCAGGTTAAGTTAATCCTTATTTTTTGTTGATCTAAATTTTGTAATTTTAAAATATTACAGAGAGTTATAGCATTACGCTTTTTACAACATGATTTAAAATTTGCACACACATAATATACTTTTTATACACAATATTTCCAAGATGAAAACACTCTTTACCACAGTTATTCATATACTTTGCATATCCTATCTCTGTATATATTTTTTATACAGCATTTATTTTACTTAACTTCTATTTTTTTTTTTATTTTTTTTTTTTTTTTATTTCTTGCGTTGATAATTTATTTAAGTACACCCCGTCTATCATTTACACACTAACAGTATATATCTAAAACTCAACTTCAGTATCTTCAGTACTGGCCCGCAATTTTGGCTAAGCTTCCCACACAACAATTTATCTAGCAAAAGCCCGTGGTTCGTTTCCGAACGACACGGCACCAAGTCGATCGGCGCCATGATTTAATACACTGTTATACAATTCTGACTCTATATTAAATATTTATGCTAATGCATACATATATATACAATCATATAATACATATTTAAATTATCATTTTCATGCATTTTCTTATCATTCTACTGAGTTATATCTCATTATGAAATTCATTGTTAAATTCAATATTACATTCCACTTATTATTAAATTCACTTTTATATTCAAACTCATTATTAAATTTAATATTATATTCAAACTCATTATTAAATTTAATTTTGCCTTTTACTTATATTTTTTTTTTACTTTCTCTTATGAAAATTAATTCTCTCCGAGCTTGACCACATACGGCACCAATTCGCGCGGCGACATCATGTCATAAGGTAAAATTGTCCTTATCAAAAATTACCTGTATAGGACTTACCTATGATGCCGCCACTAAGGGTGGAGCATGTAAGCTCCCGGTTCTCAAGCTCGGACTACGAACACACAAAACATAAAGAAATACACATGCTTAATTGCTCAATTTATTTTAATATTTTACTTAATAGATATCTATTGTATCTGGAGTAACTATGCTATAATTAAATCAATTATTAAAAAGACACATAATACTAACAATATTACATTAATATATATATATATTTACACACATAATAACGTTGACTTAAATTTCTTAAAAACAGTTTCCTTTAAACAATCGATAAAGAATAGTTCTTACAGTTCAATATTACGAACTCGTTCATATGGTCTACTCATACGAATTAATTTAATAATTGTAAAAGGTGTGCCTTCCGTGCTAATAGTGACAATTGAAAGTTGGTTACCTTTTCTCTTTGTGTTACGTGCATATTCGTGCTATTTCAATGATGTAGGAACACCGTTACACATCTAACTGTACTCGCTACCATTTTGTTGCTCACGTTCTATATACACTTTTCACAAACTCAAGAAAACATGATGCTGACTCGTTCGAAAGTTTTTAAGTCGACTAAAAAACCTCAGGTGCGTCTAGGACGCTGTCGCAAAAATTGCATCTCCTGGAAAGTTCTAGAACATTCTCTCAAACCTTTTTCGTTTCACATTGTAGTGTCGTTGTTGATTCGTTGAAGTGAAGAAGGGGATGCGCTGCTTATTTATGTTTGTATTGCCATTGGCTCCCTCCGCAGCATTTAAATAGCTCATTAGCTAGGTTGGCATCCGCAATTGGAATTGGAAAATGGCTAGGTTGGCATTTGTAATTGGGTGGAAACATGTAATACAAATATTGTGTTACATAAATCACTTATAAATATCATATAGAATAAAGTTTTGTAAATGCTTATGTGTGTGTCATACATGAAACAAGAATATATCTGTGCATCAATAATCAAATAAACAAATTAATGATCAGGTGCATATGGGCTTTTGTGCTTTTTGCACTTTTATATTTATCACTTTATAGTAATATTCAAGAGATACCTTCCTGCCCATATACGATTCAAATAATTTTGCACCAAAAAAAGAAATTTCACTTACTTTGGCATAAAAGATACTGCAATACTTAATTTTATACACACAAATCAAATAAAAAAATTTTTCTTGCATTCCTTCATAAAAATTAAACACAATTCTCACTGATACACTCTGGGAAAGGAACGGCGCCAATTTGTGGTAGCGGTGTCTGAACCAAATTGTGGGAAGAGATTACGCCACGCACAAAACGGCCAGGCGATCGTATATCACAACAAAAACAATATACAAATTTATAGTGGTAATTATCATACTTAACTTAACCCAGGCAATGTTATTTAGATGAGGTTTTCCCAGTCTAGAAGAATTAGATTCTAGATGGTATTCAGTGAGCAAGAACATGAGGGAATACAAAAAGGAAGGCACATTTATCAAATTAAACAAATCTATTTATTTATTCATCATATCTTTTATCAACATTCATTTACTTAAATTTTAATATTCAAAATAATTCAGAGCTTCCATTATTATTAAGCAATCTATATTTCAAATTATGCTCTGCTCAATAATAATTCAATCATTATTTATTATAATTCAATTAAAAAGCTGTTACTTTTATCATGTGATTCAACAAAGTTCAAGTTACTTATTTTCTTTAAATTCAACAAAACCAGTATTATTCAAAATTAAACATTTTAGTGTGCCTGCGCTTCTTTCAAATAAACCAGATCTTTAAGTTAGAACTTCTGGTTCCACGACATAAAGGGGTTACCTGTACAGTTGCATTAATCAAAATTCACAGAAAAGTTCCGGATTCAGAAAACACGACTTGAAGGGAAATCGAATTAATTTCCAAAACGAGTGTCCAGGTCATCTCAAAATTCAACAGGGCTTTACGCCAGATAATTCCAAGGAGATCATCCGTCCAAGTACAAAACCAACGTGAGAAATTCGATCCAAGTGAAATCATCCTGGAATAAAAAAAGTAAAATTTAGAAATATGATATAGAGCATCGAATCTTCTCCAGGAACATCTTTATCCAGGCTCCATGAATGGATCGTGGTTTCATCAGAAACAAAATATCTCCATCCAAGAGCACTTAGCCATTTTGGCCAAAGCCTTTGTCTTAAAAGTTTAAGACAAAAATTCGATGCGACTTCTCCAAACGAAACTTCCAAGTCGAATCTCCGGGTCTCAAGAGTCCAGCAAAAAGAGTCCAGCCAACGGATTCTCGACGAAACACAGTTTTTAATGTAAAACAAATTCAAACAAGGCCTACCAAAATACAGCACAGGCACGGAAGGAAAGAAAAGAGTTTTTTTCACTGAAAAACTCGAAAGGCTCATGGAGCGCAGAATTGCGACATGACAAGAACGAGTATGACGAATAAGATCAAAGGGGTGGGGCGACGGTCGGTTACAATGACATTCCCTAAAACCCGTCCAGTGAGTTAAAAGACCAGACAGAACAATTTCCATATAAATATAGCAGGAGGAACAGACAAATGATTTTTAGAAGAAGTGAATAAACGAGTATTCCATCATCACCATTATATAAGGGGAACAAATCGTAGTATCAAATTGGCTAATGTTACGTATTTTTAGCAAAAATAATTTTCAAACTATTAAATATTTATTTATTTTATTTTCAAATTTATTGTTTTTCAATTTTTCATTTTAGTTTAATTTTTATTTTACAATTTTATATAATCCTATAATTAGAAATTATAATAATTGGTTTTTTAATTTTTATTTTATTTTTATATTTTTAAATCAAATTAGCCTCCGTAATTAGGAAGTCTAGAAGGTTATCGAGTTGATACCTTCAAGAGTTTATAAATTTAATTACGAAATTAAAAGGATATGCATTATTGGCTGCAGTATTTAATAATTCTATAAAATGTGTTAATTATAATTGTCATCACAAATTTTATTTATTCTAAGAACCCGGTTTGATATCATATTTCTAAACACTGATATATGTAGACAGGAGTCAAAGTGTTGAATTTTAGAGGTATTAAAATTTAAATCTAGTACATTATTATCGAAGTTTACAGCCAGATTACAATTTTTTAAATTTAAATTTAAGTCTATAAAGTTTGTAGCATTAGAGCATTATAACTGGCATTAAGTTGCAAATTATTAGGATAAAAGTTTAAGACAAAATAATTATTATTATGGGATACACATAATATATCATCTATATATCTATACATAAGAAAATAATGCGACACTAGATTATAGTTTTTCTCATTGTTGTATAAATATAGATGAGCCAATATTGATGAAACACACACTCCTTGTGGGATACCAAACTGTTGCTTAAAAATATAATCATCACCATGTTGAATATAATTCTCATAGAGGGTGAAATTAAGTATTTTTAAAAAAAGGAATGTTGAACATTTTAAGGTAATATTATATTTTTTCAATAATTTGTAAAATAATTCTAAAGAGATAATCTATATCAATATTATTGAACAAATCCTTAAAATCAGAGGTGTAAATACTATGGATATTAGTTAGAGTTTTTTATTTCTTAATTAATTCAAGACTGTTTTTTACAACATTACTACTATTATTAGAGATGCCAATTATATTTCATTTAAAATTTTTTGTAATAATTTACCAGCGTTAGTAAGATAAGAATTATGCCCAACAGTAATAGTTCGAAAAGCAACAGGGGAATTATGAAACTTTGGTACCAAAACTAGATACAGAATGTTATTACTACTATTATTAAGATGGATTTGTTTATATTTTGCTGCGATTCTATTAGATAAGATTTTAAAATTAGTATTATGTAAATTATAATTAGAATTATTAAGAATGAGTGACAAGTAAGTGAATGAGTGACAAGTTAAGTGAGTAAGTAATAACAAAATATTTTTGAATTTCTTTAATATCATTTTTAATTGAATTAAGTTTATATGATTTATTAATTATCTGAATATTTATATAGTGATTTAAGCATTCCTTTAATAGGACTATCCAGGGTTTAAAGACTTCTACAGGAATTTGCTATTTATAGCAGATTTTATAAACTTATTTAAGTCAAATATTAATTCTTTAAATATTAATTCATGCTTAAATTTAGTAGGTAAACGGTATTTAGTGCCCAGTAACATAAGTGATCTCAATGTTTTATTATTAATAAAATTTAGATTTCCCGTTATAATATGCCCATGGTGTAAATCAATGCAATCTTTGCAATTATCTAATTGACAGTGGTCCTTTATCTAATTCATAATTTTTATTAATATCTATTTATTTGGTTGTTTGTTTGTAATTGAAAATATAACGTCCTAACGGTTTATCATATTTAAATGCAATCTTGGTATTTACATATTTAACTGGAAAGAAATTGAATACTGAATTTAAAATATTAATAACCTTCAGATTATTAAAAACCGGATTGGTGAAATTAAGAGTACAATACTCGTTTATTTCAGTAGATCGTTTAGATTCGTCAATTAAGTTTAAGTCAGTGACGAATATATAAACATTAAGAGTATTATTTCTGGTTAAAAGTAAATCATAGAATAAATGTTTAAAATTGATGTTTTCAAAAGTGGAAGTAATAAAAAGGTTATATATTAAATTTAATTGCTGTTTTTTAATTACGAAAATCCAGTTCTTAACTGATTTGCAATCATAAGTATTTTTAAACGACCTTGGCTGTGAGACAGGGATATCCAGTGGGATTTTTAATCGATATCGTTTGTAGTTTCTTTTTAAATAACTACAACTGTGGGTCTGAATAGGTACATCGTTAAATAGTCAGATAAAGATTTAACATTAATAGTCAGATGGAGATTTAACATTATAGATAGCGTGAAACGGAGATGTTTGTGAGTGTTGATTGTTTGATATGGGTAACTGCGTCTGTTTCTTTGATATGGATAACCACTTTTATCTCTTTGTGCTTTGGGGTTTTTTAAAGTGCTTTTGAAGTGTTTTTATGGTATTTTAGAATATTTGATTTTTGGGTTTCCTTTTTATGTACAAGTTTTTATTAGATACTTGAGACAATTTGTGAGATTAGGATGTATTTGGTTTTAATGGTGATGTAATGGTGTGCTTTCCATTTTAACTTCATTTTGACTTTATTTTCATTTCATTATATTTTGAACCTTGACTGTCTTCCTTTTTGTGGAGTGGTACCAGTTATAGGGTGTGCTGTCATAACATAAAGCTTGTTTTAAGCAGGGAGTGGGAATCACAACTCCACCCAACCAACTTGTGGTACTTTCCTATCTGTTTCAAATGTTCCTTTTCACGAATTATATTTTAATCTCCTGTGTATCCTTTAAAGTGTGATTTATGGTACTAATCTTATTATGGTATCTTCTTATAAGGTTTTTACATGTTATATATATATATACATTCTCAATTTCAGAAAACCGTTAAAAAGGGCCAAAAAATATTTTTTGAAATTTTTGCATCTGGTTAACCATGGGCTCCAGTGCTATTGAGCAACCTGAAAATTTCGAGTGTAAATGTATTTTTTATCCTTATGTGAACGCTTGTGTTTCGGCAAAGGTGGGTCTTCTGTCGTTAACAATTTTTTGCCTTGTTTGCTAAATGTTTTCTCAGGAAAATGGTATTTCTAATAATTAGTGAAACATACATATATTTATCTGGCACAAAACCATTTTCTAGTTCAAGAGTTATAAAAGCAGGGAAAAATTACGTTGTATCACCAAAATGGAGAATAACAAATAACATTTCAATGCTGCAAATAATATTTCTGCCGAGCGTTGCTAGCTATGACCTGGGAAGTTCTGCTCTGGGATTCGGTAGGGCGAAAATTCGACAGCTCAACCTGGCACCTTGTCAATCGCTGACTGTAATTTCATCCGTCATAGAGACGCAGAAACACTTATTTAATCCGAAGTTTGGCGGAAATTTTGTGGCAACACTGAAATATCGCAATAGATCAATGCGTTCTCCGCTTCGTTAGAAGAATTGATACTGACTAAAAGAATTGGATGCCATGAATGAAGGCGCTGATAAATTGTTAGTTTAACTTACAGATACATACATCTAACTCAAATTTTCAAAGCAAAATATCAATTATTATTACCTCAGCGAATTTTTCATCAAAAGGCACCGGGTAAATTTATTTCGTCATAATTAAGCGCGGTATATTTTTAGTTGGGGCTGTATAAAGAAATAAATTCTGCACTTCTATAACATTATCAACTACGGTGGATGAAACCGGTTGTCTTGCATATTTCACACAACTTCTACAACCAGTGAAACTCCCAGTATATTTTATAATAAAATATTTCCCCCTTTGATTTCATTAAATCCAATAAAAATGACCGATCATTGCAGAAAGTATATTTGAATACATTTTCTAATCTAATTATAAAATGCACTGGAGTAATCCGTTTCAAAATGCGCCATGGTGAAGCCGGAAGCACTATGCATTTTAAAATTAAATCGTTTCGTAAATTGGACATATGGACAGATAAATGACTTTGTGCAAGAAATGCAAATTAGATTTGAAAATCTGATTATTTATTATTTATTTAGACAAGTGTAATGTATTTAAACAAGTAGCGGGGTTTCCAGTCAAAGTAAGTCTGATATATGTTCTTCATTTGGAAACTAGATGATAAATCTAGAGTATTTTCTGCAATGAAATGAAAATATCATTTTCTGAATTTATAAGCTTCTGATTGAATAAAAAAATTACGAGCATGGTGTTTGAATAGAAAATGTGTCATGATATATTATACGTGCACTTAATGTGTTAATGTATTTAAATGGCTGAGTATTGCGTTTTTAGTTTGGCATCTCTCTTTGTTGGCTTTCTTTAAATGGTATTTATAAACTAAGGATTTGAAAAAATATGAAAACAATGTTTACTTTTCTTATATACATTGTATAATATATAAGGAAAGTATTGTGATGGGATCGGAAATTCGAATTCGAGTTTTCGACGGGAGAGCACGTTTTAAGCACGCCTGAATGCGAATCAAACGTTTTTGAGGTGATGTCTGTGAGTGTGTGTGTGCTCGTCATTGAGACTGTGGAGACGATATCTCACGACCGAATGGAGCGATTCGACCGAAATTTGGTACAACAATTATAATCTGTAGGCACTGGAATCCTATTGGGTTTTATACGCAATCAAATATTCACAACCCCCCTAAATTTTCGAGTGAAAATTAGAAAATAATCATCAAAAATCAAAATCTTTATTAGTCATTTCTTATGTAATTTCTCATGAAAAAATGATTGACACAAATATTAGAACGCTAGCATGAACCGTTTTCGAGATGTTGCACATTTAAAAAAAATATCAAAAAACAATATTAAACAATCAAAAATATTAACTATTGTGAAATATGTTCACTTTTCATAAGTACTATCATGCGACAAATATGGTGACATCATTCTCGTGGATCTACCTCTTTCCATTCATTAGAAAATATACTTTGGACATTACTTTTGTATTTGGATGTCAATAGTCATGTATCACTTAAGATTATCATATAAGAATAACTTATTTCTCCGTTCATAACGCTTGGCGAGATTTTGGAAGAAAGTCGCCAACTTGGCAACATTTCAAATGATGCCAAATTAACGAAAATGTCGCTAAATTGATCAAAATGACGCTATATCAATGAAAATGACGACTAATGAATGCAAATACAATATATCGGTAAAACATAAGAGTAGACTATAAGAATAACTCATTTCTCCGTCCGTCAGTAACGTTTAGCGAAAAATTTAGTGGGACGTCGCCAACTTGGCGACTGTTTTAACTCTTGCCAAAGTGACAAAACTGTCGCCAAAATGTCATTAAAAATGTCGTTAAAAATGACGCCAAATGGGATGTAATGTTTCCCAATTCTGATTTTCCTCATAGTACGGAATGGGCATACCTTCTAGTATGCGTGAAATGTACTTCTCTCCGTTTGTGTGTAATACATGGTGATGCATTTGACGAGCAATTTAGCAAAGTACCGCCAAAATGCCGATATTTCGTCGCAGATTGACAGAAAGTTCGTGAAAATTGCAAAATTGACGCTAAATTAATGAAAATATCTCTTAAGTGATGGATTACTTATTAAAATATTTTAATATATGGACTACATCATTATTGAGGATGATACCGAATATTGATAATTGTTTATTTAGAGTTGCGAGAAATATAAGTTAATTGAGTATTTTGAAATAGTTTTACATGTTATCATCCGGAAAATCGCAAACGTACAATTCGACGATAAAAATACAGTACCGTGAATCTTATATTATTTTTTACTCAAATGTAGTAAATTCATTGCACTATATAAAGGAAGTCATGTGCTACTCACAACTGATTTTTTTGCAATGTGCCCCACCGTAACCGTCGCATTATTTTAACCAGAAATAATTGATGTAAGTGATTAATAAAATGCATTGAACTATTGCATAGGTTTCTGACTAAATCCTCTTAGGTTTGCATTGCATGTGAAGCCACTTCATTAATGAGGATTTCATAATATTTCTGTTTTGGAAAATTAGCAATGAGAAATATAAACGGTGCTCCATAATTGACATTGGCATTTTTAATTTGCGTATGTGCAAATTAAAAATGTGTTGCTTTGAGTATCCACCACAGCATCGAAGCATTTCATCATCTACAATAATAACGCGTTGGTGGTAGGGATTTTTAAACATTTTTGTATCGCTTCATGAAAATAAGGAAATTAGAATTACAAAATGTGGTTGAGTTTCTTTACTTAAGTACTTTTCAGAAGTCCTTAAACTATATCTTCTTTGAGGAAGTACTTTTCAGAAATCCGTAAACTTTATCTTTTTTGAAGAAGAGCTCGATATTGCCATACCTCCACCACAACATCGAAACATTTCACTATCTACAATAATAGCGCGTTGGTGGTAGTGATTTTTAAACATTTTTGTATCGCTTCATGAAAATAAGGAAATTAGAATTACAAAATATGGTTGAGTTTCTTTACTTAAGTACTTTTCAGAAGTCCATAAAATTTATCTTCTTTGAAGAAGAGCTCGATGTTGCCATACTTCCACCACATCATCGAAGCATTTCACCATCTACAATAATAGCATGATGGTGGTAGTGATTTTTAAACATTTTTGTATCGCTTCATGTAAATAAGGAAATTAGAATTACAAAATATGGTTGAGTTTCTTTACTTAAGTACTTTTCAGAAGTCCATAAAATTTATCTTCTTTGAAGAAGAGCTCGATGTTGCCATACTTCCACCACATCATCGAAGCATTTCACCATCTACAATAATAGCATGATGGTGGTAGTGATTTTTAAACATTTTTGTATCGCTTCATGTAAATAAGGAAATTAGAATTACAAAATATGGTTGAGTTTCTTTACTTAAGTACTTTTCAGAACTCCATAAAATTTATCTTCTTTGAAGAAGAGCTCGATGTTGCCATACTTCCACCACATCATCGAAGCATTTCACCATCTACAATAATAGCATGATGGTGGTAGTGATTTTTAAACATTTTTGTATCGCTTCATGTAAATAAGGAAATTAGAATTACAAAATATGGTTGAGTTTCTTTACTTAAGTACTTTTCAGAAGTCCATAAAATTTATCTTCTTTGAAGAAGAGCTCGATGTTGCCATACTTCCACCACATCATCGAAGCATTTCACCATCTACAATAATAGCATGATGGTGGTAGTGATTTTTAAACATTTTTGTATCGCTTCATGTAAATAAGGAAATTAGAATTACAAAATATGGTTGAGTTTCTTTACTTAAGTACTTTTCAGAAGTCCATAAAATTTATCTTCTTTGAAGAAGAGCTCGATGTTGCCATACTTCCACCACATCATCGAAGCATTTCACCATCTACAATAATAGCATGATGGTGGTAGTGATTTTTAAACATTTTTGTATCGCTTCATGTAAATAAGGAAATTAGAATTACAAAATATGGTTGAGTTTCTTTACTTAAGTACTTTTCAGAAGTCCATAAAATTTATCTTCTTTGAAGAAGAGCTCGATGTTGCCATACTTCCACCACATCATCGAAGCATTTCACCATCTACAATAATAGCATGATGGTGGTAGTGATTTTTAAACATTTTTGTATCGCTTCATGTAAATAAGGAAATTAGAATTACAAAATATGGTTGAGTTTCTTTACTTAAGTACTTTTCAGAAGTCCATAAAATTTACCTTCTTTGAAGAAGAGATCGATGTTGCCATACTTCCACCACATCATCGAAGCATTTCACCATCTATAATAATAGCATGATGGTGGTAGTGATTTTTAAACATTTTTGTATCGCTTCATGTAAATCAAGAAATTAGAATTTCCAAATATGGTTGATTTTCTTTTCTTAAGTACTTTTCAGTAGTCCATAAACTTTATCTTCTTTGAAGAAGAGCTCGATGTTGCCATACTTCCAACACAACATCTAAGCATTTCACCATCTACAATAATAGCGTGTTTGTGGTGGTGATTTTTAAACATTTTTGTATCGCTTCATGTAAATTAGGAAATTAGAATTACAAAATATGGTTGAGTTTCTTTACTTAAGTACTTTTCAGAAGTCCATAAAATTTATCTTCTTTGAAGAAGAGCTCGATGTTGCCATACTTCCACCACATCATCGAAGCATTTCACCATCTACAATAATAGCATGATGGTGGTAGTGATTTTTAAACATTTTTGTATCGCTTCATGTAAATAAGGAAATTAGAATTACAAAATATGGTTGAGTTTCTTTACTTAAGTACTTTTCAGAAGTCCATAAAATTTACCTTCTTTGAAGAAGAGCTCGATGTTGCCATACTTCCACCACATCATCGAAGCATTTCACCATCTACAATAATAGCATGATGGTGGTAGTGATTTTTAAACATTTTTGTATCGCTTCATGTAAATCAAGAAATTAGAATTTCCAAATATGGTTGATTTTCTTTTCTTAAGTACTTTTCAGTAGTCCATAAACTTTATCTTCTTTGAAGAAGAGCTCGATGTTGCCATACTTCCACCACAACATCTAAGCATTTCACCATCTACAATAATAGCGTGTTTGTGGTGGTGATTTTTAAACATTTTTGTATCGCTTCATGTAAATTAGGAAATTAGAATTACAAAATGAGGTTGAGTTTCTTTACTTAAGTACTTTTCAGAAGTCCTTAAAATTTATCTTCTTTGAAGACGTACTTTTCAGAAGTCCTTAAACTTTATCTTCTTTGAAGAAGAGCTCGATATTGCCATACGTCCACCACAACATCGGAGAATTTCACTATCTACAATAATACCGTGTTTGTGGTAGGGATTTTTAAACATTTTTTATCGGTTCATGTAAATCAGAAAATTAGAATTACAAAATATGATGAGTTTCTTTATGTGAGTACTTTTCAGAAGTCCATAAACTTTATCTTCTTTGAAGAAGAGCTCGATGTTGCCATACTTCCACCACAACATCGAAGCATTTCACCTTCTACAATAATAGCGTGATGGTTGTAGTGATTTTTAAACATTTTTGTATCGCTTCATGTAAATAAGGAAATTAGAATTACAAAATGTGGTTGAGTTTCTTTACTTAAGTACTTTTCAGAAGTCCTTAATATTTATCTTCTTTGAAGAAAAGCTTGATGTTACCATACTTCCTTCCAAGTATATATTACTCTCATGAAAGACATTTCAATCGAAACCGCTCCGCATCTACTTTTCTTATTATAAAATAATTTCAAGCCTAAACCTCTTAATTAGTCTATTCGGTCAAAATAATATATCTATGTTTCCTCCAGAAGACTGTTTCTTTAAAAAACCTAACCTTAAAAATAACCATTTTACATCTAAAATTTTAATGTTCATTTGAAGACCGCCATTATAAGTAACAGTAGAAGATATTGAAACGAAACATTGCTCAAGCGTAAAAGGAGCAGACAAAAGAATGGCATTCTATATTTATAATCTAAAATAACTGCCATTTAACAGTGATGACAAAATACTTTAAATTAGACGAAGTTTGGCGTAGCTTCAGATATAATTTCTATAGAAGATATCCTGATTCTATGGTCGTTAACTTAAACGTGAAACTAACACACTTAAGCGGAATCTTTAGTAGATTAACAGTACGATTTAATCAGGATTATCAGAGCTGAGATTTATACTATTGTGAGATCTGATTCTTTGATAAGGTCAAAGAAAAATCTATTGAATTAGTAATCCTGATATTGGAAGATCTAATAGAATTTCCATAACTACGAGTAAATAGGGGATATGCCTAACAGAAATTTGGGATTCATATAAAATATTTTGTAAGTATGTAAATATCTCATACTGCCCCAAATAACATGAACCTTCTTATGTTAGCACATGACCTGCACACTTAATTTTAAGTAACTATTAAGCATTTGTAGTCTCGTTTGCATACACAGTTAGTACTGCCATACGGATTTTCTGACAAATAGTGTGTCATCTCCAGACCTGGAAATGACAAGTTTTAGAGAACCCCGCACCAACTCTGAAATTCGATGCTGAATCCGTATCAGTTATCACCCAAACTCTATCCATAACTTATCGTGAGAAATATATATTCCAGAAAATATATTGAACCGGAAGTAAAACTCTTTAGTGATTGTCCCCTCCCCCATCTCTTGTGGAATTTAATGCTGAATTTAAACCATTCATCATCTAAGATCTATCTGTATTCAAACTAGAAAAATTTACGTTTCAAAATACTTCGACCAGAAGTTGAAAAGAAGCGGAAGTGAATATTCTTGGTAAACTCCACAACCTCTTCAAAATTAGATGCTGAATCCATATCTGCCATCATCTAATTTATTTCCATAGCAAATTCCCCATTCCGAGAAATATATATTTCAAAGGAAATGCATATTTTTTAATCTAAAGTGACATCTCAAGAACCAGAAATGTAAATCCTTAGTGACTTCCTTAAGCTCTATGTATTATCAATCCTGAAAAATAGATGTTCGAAAGAAAATTTTCGAACCGGATGTGGAAAAGAAACCGTAAGTGAAACCTTTGAACTATACCTTTGAACTTCATACTGAATCTATATCAGTTATCTTTTAAGCTATATCTATAGCCAGTCTTAAGAAAAAGATGTTTCAAATAAAATGAAAATTTTCATACCAGAAGTAAAAGAAATACCGGAAATGAAAATTTCAAGTGAACAACCCTACCTTTGAATTTCATGATAAATCTATATCAGTTTTTATCTAAGTTATATTTATAGCCGATATTGAGAAAAATATGTGTCAAATAAAACGAAAAATTTCAAATCGGAAGTAGAAAAGAAACCGGAAGTGTAAATTCTTAGTGGGTTTAACTACTTTTGAATTTGATGCGGAACCTATATCATTTATCAACAAAGCTATATCTATAGCTATTCTTGAGAAATAGATGTTTCAAATAAAATGAAGGCATTTTAACTGGAAATTGGAAATCAATAGCAAATTCCACTTCCCCTCTAGAATTTCATGCTGAATCCATATCAGTAATTATCTGAGCTATATTTAAAACAGATTCTGAGATTTAAATTCTTCAGGGCAAAATTGCTCCAAAAACATTAGTATGGTAAATATCTGCACCAAAATGAAAAAAACATACTCCATATGTAGAACCTACATCAGTGAACTGGTGTCACGCTCTTTACAGCTCTTCAGTACCGCACAGCGTGGAATTATTTTGATATTAATTTTATGAAACATTCGAGCATTATTATTGGTTATTTTTAGTTTATCATCCATAAAAAGAACAAATCAGATTCACCATGGCTGACTACTGGCCTAACAGCGGATTTGATACATTTTAAAGTCTTTTAGATTCAAGTTCTATATCTATTATTCGCTATATGACATTTATTTTAGAAATTATTTTATCTAATTTGAATGTATATTTACATAATATCTATTTCAAATTTTAAAATATATTTCAGACACATCTTTCAATGATTACTCCATAAGTAGCAAGCGCCTATCCATCTCTTTCGCAGAAGTTTGAGAAAATGTAACTTTCAAAACAGTTCAATAGTAAATTTATTACGTGACCTTTACTAACATTGCATACTCAGTTTATGCTATACATTCTACCATACTTCTAAGTTTGTTCACGTATCTTTCTCTCCACATTGAATAATTTCCTTGTCATTATGCGAGTCAGAACATTGCAGATCTCTTCATAAGACTCTCTCCCAATACTTAGCATTCATATCCACTTACAGTTCTCATAACTTCATTTCCTTTGTCACTTCCCATATCACTATTGCTGTTCCAAAAGATATGTTTAGAATGAATATATTTTAACGGCGAATGAGAGCCGACTCCATGGCGCTTTTATAATGAAATTCATTTTTCCAAATGTAAACGAGAATTTTAATTGCTTAATATAATTAGTACATTGTTACAGTAATATAATTTTGTAATTGGCCGCATATTTTGTAAATCGAATAAAATGCGAACAAAATAATGCGAACAAAGATAGCAGAGATGCGGGTATATTTGTAAGCAAAACGAGTAGCTGCAATTGAACACTTCCATTTCTAGAGGATAGATTTTTATTAACCGAACTAGCAACAATCGGTCTGGAATGAAATTACTCTTTGATGTGAAACATCTCAGGGTACAGGGTACGGAGTAAATTATGAACAGAATGTGACGGGATGAAACGGAATTGGTATGATTTATATAGCCTTTGGTTATCATTACCCTCAGTTTTATTACAATTTATATTGAATTTCTATTAACAACGTCTGATTGGTTCGGTTACGTAAACCAATCGCCGAGCCAAGTAACATCTAAGGTGCTGCATGTCGACAGGATAAGTTTCGAATCGCGAGCGAGAGAGAGGCTGCTTATAATCCGGTTAGCAGTCTGGTTAATAGTTCTGTTGAATTTAGGTTAGAAGTGGGAAGTGCCTAGGAGTCGAGTCGATGTGCCAGTGAAAAGAGAGGAAACTGCACTAGTTTTGATACGACTATGATTATAAGAATCTAGTATCACGGGTTGGTCAAGACAAGTTTTTGATGTAATAGGAAGAAGTTGGTTAGTCATCAGCGATTTATAACTCTTCCACTGATTACTTAAATATATTATATCACCAAGAATGCCAATGTTCTTTAAAGATATGTTGTGTTAAATAATGGGTTTGTGAAGTACTGTCTGTTTAGTTATCTTTCTATATTTAGTGTTATTCTGTTGGATTTTGAGTCAGTACACAATAAATATTTTTTATTTAACTTCCTATATCAGTGTGTTATTGCCTCTGTCCGTAAGGCTCTTTTGTATCCATTGCTATCAAAATTTAGAGTTATGTGATTTTGTTTGACATATATATTTAATCACACAACGTAAGTACAAAAGTCCTATCACTGGAACCTGAAAAGGAATATTACTCCACAATGGCTCCGAACAAGGTTTAGAATTCTAAAAATATGTAACGGAAGTGATACTATACGCGTCAACATCTACGCTATACTCTAATATTGTCTTATCGTTTGCGTCGATAGCACCATTTGCTGGTTCAGAATGGGGAGTATTACATTCAAACGTTTCATCATCAATAGCGTCTTAATTTATGGTCTAATTTAAATGAAATAAACAGTATTCTGTAAATTTAACGAACCTGTATAATTTGTAAAAAGTTTAAAATAATAAAACAAATTCAAAATACAATTTTTTTTTCATTTGATATCGATATAAAAACGTTACACATAAAACCACACATCAATTCTTTCCAACTCGAAGTATGCAAAACAATGTTTCATATCGATCTATAACACTCACTATTTGTTTTTTTTAGTAACACCATATATATGTGAGTTAAATATCAATAGATATATTAATCAGTTTTTTGCATCTTGCAAGAAGCATTTAATATACAGTTTTATTTCACAATATTTTTGATTTTTGAATATCAATAGCCGCAAAATGCATAATTTTCCTGGGAGCAAAATATGGTGAATGCGATATACATTATAATAATCCGATTTAGCAATTAATCTGCCATATTGAACTGAATATTGGGGGAAAATATCAATCATTATTAAAAGTTGATATAATTTTACTTAAAATATTTTAGAACAATAAACGCATTTGATATCTAAAAAAAGGTAATATTCGTAAATATACATAACAGTCTAAAAAAGATAAGTTTCGTAAATATTCATAATGGGCAAAAACGATTATATCTGTAAACATTCATAAGAATCTAAAAAATAAAGATAATATTCGTAAACATTCATAATAGTCTGAGAAATTATAATGTTCGTAAACAGTCATAACAGTCTAAAAAGGGATAATATTCGCAAATATTCATAACAGTCTAAAAGACAAAAATATTCATAAACATTCAAAACATTCTAAAAATAGATAATATTCGTAAATATCAATAACAGTCATATAAAATTATATTCGTAAACATGCAAAACAGTACCGCATGTTTTTATTCTCCCAAAATGAGAGAGCATTTCTTGGGAATATACGTGTATGACTGCATAGTTTCTAATAAGATTTTTCTAATATTTATCATTATTATCCACTTACAGTATTTATATCTCATTTCACTGCTTCATTTCTTATGATCAATGCGATTTCGAAAGAAAAAATTCGAAACTTATAAAATGCATAATTAACGACTATGACTCAAATTAAAAAACATGAAGTTAGTGAATTAAAATTATTTTACTTAAGTACCAAATAAAGTTATATAGCCTATATTAAAAGGACACCTATATGGAGAAATTTCTAAAGGAAAACAGCGCAGAATTTCAACAACATATTAATGAAATCATGGCCTTTTAGCAAATGCAGCCTTTTATACTGCATTAGACTCATCAAGTTTTCATAATTTGGTGATAAACTTAGTAAATACAGTAGATTCCTGGTAATTAATTCTACTCTTAGTTGGTTCAGTTGATAATTTGAGACAAGCCTTGAAGAATAGACACAAATTACGAATATAAAATATATCTATTTGAGCATCTACATCTTAAGATGTTCAAAATTGGACTGCAGAATTTTACTTTTCAATAGCAATTCATGTTTTCAATATTTTCTTTCAATTTAAATAAACGAGATTGGCTTTTTACGACAGCATTTCTCTTGGCCTATAAAATTATATATTTTAAAGCAAAACTGTTTAAAATATATAATTTTTACTTTCTCATACGTAGTATTGAGAAAGTACTGTTTTCAGGAAAATTTGCGATTTCGAGGTTTTGATGCCAACCTATGTTTCAAGACCTTATGAACACGTATTGAATATTTTTGAAGTGATGTACGTATATCTGATTTCCGTGGTCGATTTCTTGTGTACTCAACACCATCCACAAATATTAATGGATATTCACGAAACTTTTTATCCACCTTTGTTATAAAAAACAAGAAAGATCAATCATGCTTAAAGCATTGATTATGAAACACTTTCCAACTTCAATGCAATTTTATTTAAACATGTCTAAAATGCAATACATTCCTCGGTAATATTTTAAAACTTATCACAATACTACATTAATTTATTATATTTGAAACCTTAAACCTTCATCGAAAAAAATTAACTTCATTCAAATGACGGCATTAAAATATAAATTGCCTGGTTTAAACATCTCTAAAATGTGATACATTCCTCGGTAATAATTTTAGAATTATCATAATACTACGATAATTTATTATATTTGAAAACTTCATCGAAAACAACTGAAATCCATTCAAATGACGTCATAGAAAAAATAACACGCCTGGCTCTCTCTATAAAAGCAACATTTCATTCATAAATAATTCCCCCATTCATGTCATTCATCACAATACTATAATAATTTATATTATTTAAAAATTAAGACCATGGAGCTACAAGTAAGTAAAACTCTATGCGTAAAACTTCATAGAAAATTATCGTCCTTCTCTTTCTAAAATCAATGAATATTTCATTCATATCAGCCATGCAGACTCCATGGACTAAATGATTTTGTGTTAAAGAATTACAGCGATTCTAATACAACTCATTCCACATATTTTGCTGTTTACATTTTACATAGGTGAAAAATAGGTCTTAATAGTAGAAATAATCAAATTTGTATGAGCATTTAAACTGGAATATATTGTCATTGCGTTGTTAAAGTATGTAGATGCACAGAATTTAGGCCAAAATAAAGTAGTTTTAGGATGGATACAACACTCAATATGAATTAGAAAGAACTTTAAAAATCACGATTTTGAGACAAGATGGATGCCATATATCATTTTGAAGTAGGTCATGTGATCGTTTCATATCATGGACACGTGATCGCTTCATATAAGAGGTGTTATTATTATTTTAATTTTTATTTAAACAACTACTGAATATATTTCGCTGAATTTTTTTTATATATTTTATGGAACAATTTGAATATTGCCTAACATTTTCGAAACAATTTGTGAATTTTAAATCCGCTTAAAAAATGCTTGAAAAATTAGGTCCCATAGGGCTCAATGTATTGCATTTTTTCAACCCGGGTTCAATCCAAAACTAATTGGGTGATATTATTCATTTATATTCCCATAGGTCCTATAGACCGTCTGAACAACATACTAAAATTTCATTTTGATTAAGTCATTTTTACGGCAGTTATCGTGCTAACGGACAGACAGACAGACAGACAGACAGGCAGACAGACAGACAGAATGAACAAAGTCATAAACACTTTTCAACTTTGTTGTAAAGTGTTAAAAAATCTGGAACGAGATAGGTATTTTTCAAAGTCAAGCTAAAACTTTGAATTTTATTCTAATTTTTTTTGACATGGCAGCATTGGACGAAATATGATATAATCATGCATAAAAAGGTTTATTTGTGACTCATTGATCACGGTACGTGATGCGTTCAATCACAGTTGTGAAAAATAGCCGTGATACAAATTGCTTTGTTCCTGTCGTCATTTGCCCCTCTTTATCAATGAAAAAATTCTTTTCAAGCCCTTTAAAGTAAATGGTAATACGCTATAAATGTAATAATTTTTACCCACAATACTGATATTTCCAATTTTTCCTTGCAAGAATTGAAAATAAATTCTAGTATGAGAAAGTCGATTTCAGCTATACTTCAAAAGGTTTTTACTTTCCCTGCAATACATGATAATGCATAGGTCGAAAGTATTGGAATCATGGCGAAAATTGTAACTCGAATTTTCGACGATCTACACGATTTGGGACCTTTAGAACACGAAAACACTATTTTTAGCGTGACGTCTGTGTGTGTGCGTGACTGTCTGCGCAATGTATGTATCCTCTGTAACTCAAAAACTAATGGACCGAATTCATAAATTTGGTAAGTTATTAACTTGTGTGTGATCCTGGTGCTGAAGACAATTTGGTGCGATTCTCGATAAAACAAACTTCTTTTTTCGCGAAATGGCCAGCAAAATTACCTGTATCCACTCTAAAAAACTAATTGATCAAAGTTCACAAAATCCTGTAGATAAGTCACTTCTGGGTCACCCTGGTGATGATTTGATTAGCGTATGATTCTGAGAAAATAATCTAACTTTTCTTGCAAAATGGCTTGCAAAAATCGTCAAAATCTAAATTAAAAAATCTGATGTGGCCAGCACATGACTTTCCCTGCAGATTCAAATTCATTTTTTCTTTATTTCTTTAATAATTTATTAAATTAAGTTTAATTGCACAAAATAACACTAAATTTGCATTTTTAATTCAATTTCTATTTTTTTTTGGTAATTGAACATTTTCTCAAAGGCGGCATAACAAAAATGCAAAAAATCTCAAATATCTCGAGAACGGTTAGTCCTAGAGTAATAGAGTTGTTCTTACTTTTTCCTTGTCAAAAATTACGTAGAAAACAAGCATTTAAGTGATACATTTGAACATACGTAGTATTTTTTTAAATTGTTGTCGATTTTTTCTAACCATTTCTTAAAAGAAGGCAGGTTGTTCTATTCCGAATCGTACTAAAATCTAATCAGCACCAGAGAATCCCACAAGTAACTTATCTACCAAATTTTGTGAAATTTGGTCCATTAGTATTTCAACTAGACTGAATACATGATATTTTTGAGGGCCACTTTGCAAAACAGGCGGGTTCTTTTATTCCGAATCGAACCAAAAGCTAATCAACATCAGGGTCACACACAAGTGACATACTTACCAAATTCGGATCCATTAGTTTTTGAGTTAGAGTGGATCTATACATTGCACAGACAGACTCATACATACACACGCACACACACACATACACAGACTTCACGCTAAAAATAGTATTTTCGTATTCTAGAGGTCCCAAAACGTGTAGATCCGTAGATAACTCGAGTTGCGATTTTCGGCATGATTCCAATTCTTTCCCTATACATTACCATATATTGCAGGGAAAGTAAAAACTACGTATGCTCAAACATGTCAGTTAAATGCATGTTTTACACGTAATTTTTGACAGTGAAGAAAATAAAACCAACCCCATTACACCATTCTCGAGATATTAAAGTTTTTTCGCATTTTCGCTACGCCGCCTTTGAAATAATGTCCAGTTACCAATTGAGAACGAAAATTGAATTAAAAGTGCCAATGCAATGTCATTTTAAATAATTATGGCCGTTATTTTGAGCAATCAAACTCAATATAATAAATTATTGAAGAAATAAAGATAATCTGAATATGGGTCTACAGGGGAAGTCATGACCACATTAGATTTTTATCGATATATTGCTGAAAATATACTGTTGTAAATTTACATTAGAGAATTCAAACTTCCATTGCCATCCGTTCAAAATATTAATTTTTGTGTTATTTCAACTGTAGTAAAAAAATTAACTATGACTTAAAAGGACTTCATGTTATTTTAGAAAAGGTTCGTAACCTTCAGCAAGGTACTCTAGACCTGATATGACCTATCCTATATCCTGCGAAATTACCACAAACCATTTTGAAATTTCACAGACTCTTTGGAAGGAGGTTTTTGTTTTTCATATTTGGCGGGGAGTTTTTTTTTTATGAGTAAATGCTGTTCCTGCGAGACATACAATACTTAATACATGCGTTTCCATCAAATACATTGCATCATGATATTTTAAATCCTGATCACTTCATGGGAAACTTTGTCCCGTATAACTGCATTGAATAAAAAATCATTAAACAGAACAATCAATGTACAAGAATATTATTTATTGAGAATTACGGTTTTCTTTTTAATTACAGCTCATGTTCCTACTTAATTTGGATAATTTCCACAAAATGGCTTTGAATGATGCATAAAATTGTATGCATGAAATCGGTAATAGATTTATTGATTTTTGTGACGGATTAAGTACATTTTGGTAGAACTTTGAAAATACTAAACAATCGAAAATTAGATGAGACTTATTTTCAGTAGCAATTAGAAACCTTTAAATAAGTGGCAGCTTCATAGAAAAAGTTTGTTTCAACGACAGTTTCAATCTTTGAGAATAGAAGATGTTTTTATATGTGGCTGTATCTATTGATTGTAATATGTATACATTCCATATGATAATATGTTATTCAATAGTGGGAATAGATTTTATGGATATATTAATGATTTTTAAATATTGCTACGTCAAATTACAGTACGTAAAATTTAACGAAAACCATTTAACGCGAAATTTAACTGCGAAATTTAACTCAAACCGTTTTGAAATTTCATTATTGTTATTGTTATTATTATTATTATTATTATTGTTATTATTATTATTATTATTACTGTTATTATTATTATTATTATTATTATTATTGTACTTTTATCACATTTATCTCAAATACATTATTTTCTTCTCGTTATGCTATTCAGAAACTTGATCAATTCATAAAGCTTTGTAACGATACTTAGCTTTCAGATCAGTTTACTGTTCATACCTAAAACTCAATTTCTATAATATACTTATAATTTGGTCATTATTCTGAAGTAACTGCGTTGAAGAAAATCATTTAAGCAGAGCAATATATATACAAGAGTGTTATTTATTGTAAATTACTGTTTTATTTTTAATTACAGCTCATGTTCCTTCTTAATTTTGTTAATTTACACGAAACTTTTTCTACTGATGCATAAAATCTGGAATATGCATGAAATCGGTAATAGATTTAATGACTTTTGGTGACAGATTAAGTACATTTTGCTAAGACTCTGAAAATACTAAAGAATTGGAAATGGGGTTATCAGAATGTTTTTGAAAGTAACTTGTAGAAATATATAAATTAGTGGCAGCTTCATCGAGAAAGCTTGTTTCGGTGAAGGTTTCAATCATTTAGAATAAAATATGTTTTCATAAGTGACTGTATCTGTCGATTGTAATATGTATAAATTTCATGTGACAATATACTTTTCAATGGTGAGAATCTATCTTATGGGGTCATTAATGATTTTTAAATATTGCTACGTCAGATTTGAGAAATATTATTAATCAAAATATCATTAAATTCTAATATCCTGATCTAGATTATTGATTTTCTAAACCATGTTTCTGTAATCTATACTAACCAGAAAAAAAGTTATTTTTTATAGGTGCATTAACGCAAAGAAAGCTACTGGCAGTGTTCTACTATAAAGTTAAATAGGGAGTCTTCATTTTCTGTACCAACATTAATCGTGAATTTATTTAAACGGATCTTTTTTGTTATACTGAAGTCTATGCTAGTTCACTATTGCCAAAGATATTAATAGGAGGCGGATATCTTAAAATATCCACTTTCAAAGTTAATCTGGGACTCATGTTCCTTGATACTTTACTAACAGAGACTCTATTATAAGGCAAATACCTTGAAATATATAATTTGAAGATTACTCTGGGACTCCTGCTCTTTGATACTTTGCTAGCAGATACTCTATTATAAGGCAAATACATTAAAATATCTAATTGGAAGGTTACTTTGAGACACATGCTACTTTACAATTTACTAGCAGATACTCTATTATCAGGACTTTAAGGAGTAATTAGTTCCTATAAAATCTCAATTAATTAATAGTGCGGTGTGGCAAAAATCTTCCTCACATCAATTACTTGTTTTAAATCATACAATATAAAGATAATTAGAAAAGTCATTTTTTAGTTAAGTACATTAATATACCCTCAAACATATATCAGAAATATCATCTTATGTTTACCTTACGTCAAAATACATTTGAATACCTCTTTTTAATCAAGCAAAGAATATATTGTATTTTCAAAAAGTATAAGAATTTTTATTTCTGAGGAATATATTTTTGCCATTTTTGTGAGAGTGACGCTGAAAAGAGATATCTCTGAAGTACTTTAGTAATATAATCTCTACCGCAGACAGTTTATCCAGAGAAATTAACTGGCTCAACTCAACTTCCTCATACCAGAATCGATTTTTAGTATCATATTTTCTTTTTCTGTTTTTCAAATTTTACAAGGAAAATTTTGAAAAATCGGTATCCTAAGTGCAAATGATTACCATTATAGCGTGTTACACTCCACTTTAAAGGGCTTGAAATTTTTGTATTGCTACTCCATACTTGGTAATGTACCCCCCTACCGCGAGGGGGGTAATTTGCTCCCCGATGGAGAGCGAGTGAAGTCACGAACAAAAAAATTGATTGGGGCTATTTTTCACAACAACGATTGAAACTAAATCTCGTGATCTTTTGAGCCATAAGTAAACCGTTTTATGCATGATTGTGTCAAATTTTGCCCTACCATGTAAAAAATATATAAAAATTGCGAATAAATTTCAAAGTTAACGCTCGTATTTAAAAAAAAAATCTATTTAGTTTTAGATATTTTGATAATAAAGTTGGATATAAAATTTCGTTAAAATCCATTAATATCTGTGGCCGTTATCGTGTGATTTATGCTTGAATAGAAGATATCGACAGCAAAATAATCATCAATCAAAAGAAATCGACAGCATGTATACAGACAGACCTCACTCCACATATAGACAGAACGTGTTCAGGAGGTCTTAAAATATATCTTGCCATCACAAGCACAAATTAGAATATTTTCGTGAAAACACTACTTTCTCTTTACTATATTACATAGTATGAGTAAGTAAAATTTGAAAGCCTGCCTCATTACCGTTTTGTCTGCAGCATATCCATTTTCTAACTTGAAAGATTATTCAAGCATAAATCATTGGTTATGAAACACATTCCAACAGACATACCAAGGAATATTCTATTCATATCACTTATATTCCAGACTGATCCAGAAAAATAATTTTGCATTAAAAAAATCAGCAATTCTTATACAACTCATCTTACAATTACTTGTTTTGTTTACATTTTGCATACGTTAAAATAAGGCTTCGTTGTAGAAATAATCAAAGTTTAGTGATCATTTAAAAAAAAATATTGTAATTCTGTAAGCAGAGAATTTAAAAACATAGATAATATGCAAAAATAAAGCGGTTTTAGGTCGGATGCAACACTAAATATAAATACAAGAAAGATCAATCATGCATAAAACATTTATTAAAAATCACTATCCAACTGTGATTTTATTTAAACATATCTAAAATACGATACATTCAGCGGCGATGTGATTTTAATTATCACAGAACTACAATAATCCATTTTACTTGGAAAATAAAAACCATGGAGGTAAAAGTACGTTCTAATTCCATGCTGGGCATATAAATCGGCCGGAGATGATTGGGAGCACGAGGCTGATCATCTGCACCGACCGGGTGAGAGAGATCGGGCAGAGAGGTGAGGATTAGTGAGTATCAGCGAACAAGTGACGGAGTCCCAAATAGCGCATTACGTCTGCGTAACAGGCAGCAAGAAAGAAAACTCTAATTGAGCTTATCGAGCGCTAGTGAGTAGGAAACGAATCCCCAGACTTCCAGAGAACGCTACAGGGGTTGAAAAAAGTAGCGACTCGGGGGCGCGGAACCACTTGGTAAGAAATAATTAATAATAAAATAAAACTAGAACTCAACTGCTTCGGGGTTTAGAAACACACAATAGAAGTGATGTCAGAACCCATAAATATACTTATTTTTAATTTAACAAAAATTAATTAAGCGCATATTTCATCAAAAATATTGTCACAATGTTATCATTTATAGAATGGTTCGGAAGCAAAAACCAGGTAACACAAATCTGCTTTAAACATAAATCTATGTGTTAACTCCTCAGAAATAGAACATTAAAGCAGCAATATTATTTAGGGCATCAATAAATGAATATATCTAAAAATTAACACTAAATCAAGCTTATGAGTTCTCATAAAAGAATATATTATATCTTAGTTCCTACTATACGAGTAAAACCAATTTCTTATGATGTGCGCAGGAAATTTCTGTGATCAAAGGACGTTTCAGCAATAAAAGAAATTTTCAGTAACAAGGCAATTTCTGTAATGAAACAGAACTTCAAAGGAAACATTTGATGTTTAGTGGTACAAAAGGTTTAAGTTCAGGATCTTTTATGGAGAATGTGTTTTCTTACCAGAGTGAAAGTGTTATTTGCACTCCTCGTGTTAAAATAGATCGAACTCAGATTCATTATATAGAGCTTAAAGAACAACTTAAGTGCTTGTAAAAGTTTTTAACTTCAATAGACAACTTTTTCTCACTCATGTTTCTACGTGTTGAAGCGGAAAATGTTTATTTGGCATTGAAGACTACTAAAACAATGTTTTCTTTGGTAAAATAACAAATATTCTTTTGGAAAGATAAATATATAAGAAACTTTAACGTTTTAATCCCAATGTAAAACAAGAAATTTATGAAGGAACTTCATTTTAAACAAAATTATAAAGCATTTTATTCACTTCCGCACACTTATCTCATAAAGTTACACGGATTTCAGAAAACCCAAAGTGATTTCCAAGACGGGAAATGGAACTTTGTGATTTCCTACTCTTTTTGGAATTTGATGCTGAATCCATATCAGACATCATCTAATATATGAAAGGACTTTCATATAGTAGAAAATGGTGTGTACATTTTATATTTGATGGAACTATTACGTATTTTTATTTTGTATTTTTATTTCATACTGCCATACGAATTTTCGAAAACACCTGAAGTAACATCTCTATAACCGTACATGGAAATCCTTAGTGAATCCTCCAACCCTCTTCTGAATTTGATGCTGAGTCCATATATGCCTTATCTTGAAATTGTTTAAAGAAACATATTTCAATCAAAAATCGAATGGAAATAGGAAGGGGATTAATGAAATTCATATCCTCCCCCGGAATTTGATGTTGAATCTATATCAATTATCATCTAATCTATATCTATAACACACCCCAATAAAGTTTTGTTTCCAGAGAAAAAAATTCATTTTTGAATGGAAAAATACATCTTCAGGGTATAAAGTAGAAATCCTTAGTGTGTCCCTCAACCCTTCAGGAAATTGGTACTCTATCCATATCAGTTATTATCTAAACTCTATAGCCAATCCGATGAAATAGATGCTCCAAGGAAAATATTTGAACCCAAAGTGGAAAAAGAAACGGAGGCGAAAATTATTAATAAACTATCAAACATCCTCTAGAATTTAATGCTGGATTTGATCAAGTACAAGGGACGGCGCTTCCCAAAGGTGCTACGAAAAAAAGTAAAACCAGTTGTAAAATTGTTCATGTCTTTAATTCAAACTTTCTAACGTCAATAATAATAAAGGAAGATCGGTATTATCGAAAGTATTACAGCTTATATTTATAATAAATTTCATATTTATTTTATTACGGACCAAGGTACATTTATGAAATATTTACATAAGCGAAACATTATAATCTCCGGGTATTGTTCATGTCTTCAGGTTGGTAATGTTGACCACCACATTTTTCAATGTATACATGTAATTAATTGCCACTTGTCTAAGCCCGATGATGAAAATAAATGTGCTTTGTTTTTAGAGTAACTGGAAATGCCAACTCTAAAGCTAGAATTAAGGAGTGTATAACAATCACCTGTCGAATATCTAAGAGTTTATTATTATTATTTTATTTATTGCTTTTATTCTATTACGTTTCATTGTTACTTGGCTCAATTAGTCTTAATTTTCAAAATTTATTAATTATTTGTTTTATTTATTAACACTTTACAACAAAGTTGAAAGGTATGTATGACTTTGTTCATTCTGTCTGTCTGTCCGTTATCACGGTAACTGCCGTATAAATGACTTTATCAAAATGAAATTTTAGTATGTTGTTCAGTAGGTCTGTGGGACCTATGGGAATATAAATGAATAACACGGTAAAACATCCTTTAACGGCCACCTCCGAACAACGGAAACCTCCGAAGACCGGCGACATAACAATGGTACCGAACGCATTCCATAGGATTAACATTAGAGCTAGCCTCTGAACAACGAATTTCGAACAACGGCCACCCGTCGGCATCACGAAAAACACCCAAATGCGCTTTTCAAAGTTTTTTCCAACACAAAGTGTGTAAACAATGTAAAGTTTATTTGCCATGCCCACAATCAGGGCCGCCAACAGAAGGGAGGGCAAAGGCGCATTGAAAAGTCCGGTATTCTATTCCCAGTCAGCCCCTCCCTCTCCCGGTTATCAACTTGTCCCCCCCCCCCCCTCTGGTCAAGATAAACTTCACTAATTTTTTAAAATCTCATTTACTGTATCTGTGATCCCCCTGGTAACAACGCATAAAGGATCAGCACTGATAAGAACCGGTTAGACGGAGAATAGCAGGAATGCCCAATGTGAAAGCCAGTGAGTTTGTTTGCCTGGACGGAGATTTGGCAGTTTTTGCTATATTTGATACCATCCAGGAATTGATAGAAAATATGAGAGAAGAGGATATAAGTGATGAGGAAACGGAAGAGAGTGTGGAACAGCCACAAGATACACGTACTACTAATATCGAAGCATATTCCGATGGTCTTACCAAATTTTCGGGAGATAGAAAATTTTGCTTTAATCAAAAATGATGATAAGTTGTACGGAAAAACAACAGATATTATTATTTCTTTGGAAAAATATATTTGCCTTAAAAAAACAAAGCAATCGCGAATAACCGATTTTTTAATGTAAATTAAAATAAATGAGATTTAGTGCAGTTCAAATAACTATTTGTGTCCCTATTGTTAATTTTGTTTATTCTGATTTTTTATATTAAACCTCTAAGCAACAGCCACCTCCGAAGGACGGTCACTTTTGTGTAGTCCCACGGTGAGCGTTGCTCAGAGGTTTCACTCACCCAATTAGTTCTGGATTGAACCCAGGTTGAAAAAATGAAATACATTGAATCCCATGGGACTTAATTCTTTAAACATTTTTTAAGTGGATTTAAAATTCACAAATTACTTCGAAAGTTTGAGGAAATATTCAAATTATCTCATAAAATATATAAAAAATGTCAGCAAAATATATTCAGTAGTTTTTTGAACTCGTATATGAACCGAAGGCGTGATCACTATATGAAGAGATCACGTGACCCACTTCAAAATAAAATATGGCATCCATCCTGTCTCAAAATCATGTCTTTTAAAGTTATTTTTAATTTTTAATTAGTGTTGTGTCCGTCCTAAAACCGCTTTATTTTTTATTAAACTCTGTGCATCTACATACTGAAACAACGCAATTGCAATATATTTGATCTTAAATAATCATCCAACTTTGATTATTTCTACAGCGAAGCCTACTTTTCACTTATGGAAAATGTAAACAGCTAAATATGTAGAATGAGTTGAACAAGAATTGCTGCATTTCTTTAACGCAAAATTATTTAGCTCATGGAGTCTGCAATATAGCTGATATGAATGGAATATTCATTGATTTTTCAGGGAGAAGGACGATTTTTTCGATGTTTAACCGAAGTGTTTCGAAGTTTTAAATATAGAGTTCAATTACTTGCACCTCCATGGTATTAATTTTTAAATAAAATAAATTATTATAGTATTGCGATGAATGAAATAAATGGAAAAATATTTTTGAATGAAATGCTGTTTTTATAGAGAGAGAGTCAGGCGTGTTATATTTCGATGACGTCATTTGAATAAATTTCATTTGTTTTCGATGAAGTTTTCAAATATAATAAACTATCTTAGTATTATGATAAGTTTAAAAATAATACCGAGGAATGTATCGCATTTTAGAGACGTTTAAACCAGGCAATTTATATTTCAATGTTCGTCATATTTCAATTCCATCTTTTGAATGAAGTTCATTTTTTTTTTCGATGAAGTTTTAAGTTTTCAAATATAATAAATTAATGTAGTTTTGTGATAATTTTAAAAACATTACCGAGGAATGTATCGCATTTTAGAGATGTTTAAATAACATTGCATTGAAGTTGGAATGTGTTTCATAATCAATGCTTTATGCATGATAGATTTTTCTTGTTTATAATTTTATTCTGATCTTTGCATAAATCACTTTCCCAAAAGTGCTGGACGTGTTGTATAAGAGGAATGTTTTTCCAGTTTGACTGGACGATTTGCACAATTTAGTTTTGTGTTTTACATGTTGTCTTTGTTTTTGCTATTGGTTTACGTTTTTATTTTTGTGTTATACTGTTTTATTGTCGTTTCTGTGTTGTTCTGTTTTATTGTTATTTGAAGGTATTTTCCGACCGTCTGTTGTAACTGCTCTGCACCATTTGCGTGGGCTGGACGGTCTGAGCAAAGAAATAAATAAAGGAAGATGTCTATATGTGTGTATGTGTTTACTGTTTATGTCGTCTGCAGCGGAAAATCTAACCCTCATACGGCCATGATATATCGTACGGCCCATATATTTTTTTCAATTCAAATTAGGTTTTTATTTTACTAAAGGTCAAACTGCCTATTTGAGGAATTTTCGCACAAATAAATTCGTTAGAGATAGAATATATCATCGCAAAATTTCCATCTTAACACCATCTGAAGGATTTATTAATTTTCTTTCAAACAACTTTTGAACTGGATCCTTATTAACAACAGTCGAACATTCCTGAATTTGTATATAATACATACTTTTCATAGCTTGAAGACGTCTTCGGTTCTAAAATCGCAATATAAAATGTTCGACTAACACTTTTTAAGTTTGATTGTTTTCGTCGGAATCTAAATATCATAAATTACACGATTCTCGGAATTCTGAGGTATTATTAACACAGTGCTTATGATTGATAATGGCTTAGTAAATGCACAATACCGATAATAGGAGAACTGAAGATATCAAAATAATTTATATGTATTGACAGTAACATGTGATCAACATTTCTAAAAGTTCTAAAAAACATTAAATTTGAAATACCGATCGACAACAAATATATTTCGTGACCTGCACTAGCAATGTATTTATTCTCTTACTATCCTATTAACTTATTTCTTAGTCTTTTCACGTACGTTATCTTCAAAGTTATACACTTTATTTGGACCTGTGTTAAGTTCATATTTCACCTCAAAGTTAAAAAACACATTAAGGTTTAAAGACAGAGCCAAAAAACGTATATATCTGCCATCAATAATCGTAGATACTTTTAACCTGCAATATGTAATAATATATACTATAACACCGCATAAAATACAGATAATTTATATAGATTATACATATTCCGTTATATTTCAGAGTATCTGCACGTACGTTCTGTGCAAATGAATGATTTCCTTCTCATTATGCGTGTGAGAATCTAGCTGAAGTTATTCATAAGACTTTATCAAGTTACTTTGCATCTGTATCCACTTACAGTTCCTATAACGCCATTACTTAGTGTCATATTATATTGGCATTACTGTTATAAAAGACAACATTTCAGAAAGATGATAAGAATGTTACGAAAAAAAAGAACGATAATATATATATACATATATATATATATATATATATATATATATATATATATATATATATATATATATATATGTATATATATATATATATATATATATATATATATATATATATATATATATATATATATATATATATATATATATATATATATATATAAATAAAAATTGAAATATTTTATTCGAAAATTACGCATAAACCACTGTATGTACAAAAAAACCCATCACTAGCATATCTGTTACAAATGAGTAACTATAGACCAAGACTAAGGATCAAGGTAGAAGGTAACATATCTCTACAATGGTAAAGGGGGATGAGAAGAATATTAGGATACAAAATTCACAAGTAAAAGTATATAAATATAAATATAAGTAAAAATAAAAATAAAACACGGCAAAAATGAGAAAATGCAATAATAATTAGCACAAGATAAACGATTAAGACATAGAGAACAATCAATTGAAACTACACAAAAATGGCGGTTAGTTCGAAATTGCATTATCATCAGGACAGACATATATATATATATATGGTGTACCACAAGATGGCTGTAGTGGTAGTATTCTCGCTACAGTAAACTCCTGATTATCCGCGCGGTCTTCCGCGATTTCTTTTTTTTTTGGCGACGATCATTTACGGAATGTAGACAAATAAA
Organism: Amaurobius ferox; assembly: GCA_951213105.1. Lineage (NCBI taxonomy): Eukaryota > Metazoa > Arthropoda > Arachnida > Araneae > Amaurobiidae > Amaurobius > Amaurobius ferox. Next base: position 81,801,169 of record OX578148.1, read on the forward strand.
CGCGCAACACGCCTTTCATGGTCAACAAATGCAAAATCTATTTTTGAGCAACAATCGGATTGTTCCTATTTCTTTCTACCCCTCCACCCCCCCAAGGTCACCGAAACCTGTACAATGGACGAATATGCCGTTTGTCAGGTTTCGAACCAGATTGAACGTCGTGGCGAATTGGCCGAGGTCATTTTGCGTACCTCCCATTCCTTTACGCTTGTCATTCCAAGTCAGAATTGACACCACATCACTTTAGTACGTTGCGGCCAATCTGTGTGCACGATCTGCTCGCGTCTGTTTAAACTTGTAATTTTAGAAGTGAGCGAAAAGAGAAAAATGTTGTCTTATCCATCCAAGATAAGTTAGAGTTGATAAAACAAATTGGAAATGGTTCATCGAAAAAACAAATGAGCTTGAAGTATGGCATTGGAGAATCTGCAGTTAAAGACATTATGAAGCAAAAAGATAAACTAATGCAATTGCTTCTGCATCGGACAACTCATCGTCCATGAAGAAAAGGAAAACCATGAAGAACAGCACCTATGAATAATTGGACGCGGCATTATTAAAATGGGTAAGTCAAGTAAGAAGTGAGGATACACCCATTTCAGGACCGATTATTGCTGCAAAAGCTAAGCAACTTTCCGAAAAACTTGCAATGGAAAGGACTTTTGGTGCGTCTTCAGGCTGGTTAACTAGATTCAAAGAAGAACTAGATTCAAAGAAGATTAGAGAAATCGGACTTTACGGTGACAAATTAAGTTGCGATAATCAGGCAGCAGAGGACTTTAAAAATGATTTTCAGGAATTTTTAAAATCAGAGGAACTTTCGTATGAACAAGTATACAACGCTGACGAATCTGGACTGTATTGGAAATGTTTGTCGACGCGAACACTGGCGTTTGAAAGAGAGCGTTAAGCATCAGGACATAAAACCAGTGAGGAACGATTGACGATGATGTCTTGCAGCAATGTCACGGGAACACACAAACTAAGACTCGCAGTGATTGGGAAAGTAAAAAAACCTTGATCCTTTAAAGGTACAAGAGCTGTAAACCTTTCAGTTCATTACTTTAACCAAAAAAAAGCCTGGATGATTCAAGAAATATTTCAGGAATGGTTCGAAAAAAATTCATTCCCCAAGTGAGAGAGCATCTCAAGTCTAAAAACTACCCGAAAAAGCCATATTGTTGCTTGACAACGCCTCGGCTCACCCAGGAGAAAGTGTTCTAAATCAGAAGATGGAAATTTTTTCGTCAAGTTTTTGCCACCTAACGTCACGGCACTTATCCAGCCCATGGACCACGGAGTTATTGCTTCTATGAAGAAAAGGTATCGAACCAACTTATTGAAAAAACGGATTGAAGAGGGGGATGATCTCCAGGGCTTCTGGAAGGATACACGATTCTTGACAGCATTTATGACATCAACACTGCTTGGAATACGGTCAAGATAACGACGGTCAAGATAAAGTCCTGGAGAAAAATTTTGCCAAATGCGGAACAAACGTTAGAGTCTCCACAGGAGGAAGAAGACGAGGAATTTACTGCATCTGATTTGGCAAATTTAGCAAAATCTGTTCCTGGAGGAAGTAACGTGGATGAAGATGACATCGTTGAGTGGATCAATTGTGACGCAAACGATCCAGACTTCGAAAATCTTACCGTAGAAGAAATCATAGCCGGAGAAAAAGGTGTAATTTCGACGAGTTCTGAGAACGATGAAGAAAATGAGGGAGAAGGGATGCAGAAGAAAATGAGCCAAGATGAAGCGCTAACTCGCATTGGTGGAATAATTAAATACATAGAGGAGCAGGACGATTCATCACTTTGCGACAAGATGCTGCTAAAAAACTTCAATCGCAAATAAAGAAGAGGATCATCGAAACGAAAAAACAAAAACAATTAACCGACTTTTTTGTAAAAACTTAAGGATACCGTTTATGAAGTCAAAACTCTATGTGTGTAAGTATGTGCTACTGCATTATGATTCTTAAAAATGGTTTAAATGCATTTGTGTGTGGATTTTTGTTCTTTTCCAGCTATTTTGCGGATTATCCGCGAAATTCGCTTATCCGTGGTTATCGCGCCACCCTATTCCGCGGAAAATCGGGAGTTTATTGTAATTTATATCTTTATTATTATGAATGTCATTTTAACTCTTATTCATATAATATATATAGATATGTTGACGACTTAATTTGTATTATCATTGATGATTCCTATCCAATTAATATGGATTTTTACCCATTTAACCTAGAATTAATTCCTAATGAGCCTAGCGTTAGTCAAACTATAAATATTTTAGACCTAAATTTGGATAATCTCAATTATCATGTAATAACCAATCTATATGATAAAAAAGATTCTTACAAATTCACTATTATAAAGCTGATATCATATCAATCCTGTAATTCTATTCAATTGTTTAGAAACATCATTTTAAATCAGCTATTTCGAATACATCTAATTTCTGATCCTCAGTTTCACTTTCTCCACATCAATAATCTTATCGCATTTGTCAAAATTACCAATATCCGAAAGTATTTGTAAATAATATTATTAATAGTTTCAAATATACCACGTAATAATTTTACACTTGCATTATTTATCTTTGATTGGATAACTCATTTTTGAGAATTCACCCATTCTCTCTCACCCATCACCTAACTTACCACTTGGCCTGAGTCTAATACTGTTTACTATTTTCGAAAGATTATTTTCCACTTGTCCTGAGTCCTATACTGATTTCTATTTTTGAAAGTCTCCATACATATTATGTTTCGTTCAAATGTATTCATTCCGGTGCCCACTCGCATTGACGAAGTCAGGTGAAATACTCAGTCGCTTTTTCAACCTACACGTGGTAGCAGTGCTTGTGAGTTAATATTTCTGTTCG
>OX578148.1:81809057-81899057 GCA_951213105.1 Amaurobius ferox
AATTTAAAAAAAGTTATATATATATTTCTATATTTCTTTATAACAAATAAAATATATAACGTTTATACCGGATATTAAGTTTCAAGAAAATCCATTTATATTCGTGGTCGTTATCGTTTACACAAGACACAAGACATCGACCACAGGCATACAGACAGACAGACGGGCATATCTCCAAAAATAGTCCAAATGCGTTCAGGAGGACTTAAACATATAATGACATCAAAATCTCGATTTCGAAAATTTTCTGAAAACAATACCTTCTCTATATAGTGTATTACATAGTATGATAAAGTAAAAATATTTTTTTTTACTTTATGATCTGTTTCATTTTTAATGCGTGTAAATAAAATCCACACTTTTTTATTAGATATATACATTTTGCACTTTTATATAATCTGTTTTTAATCAAAACTTTATTTTCTACGCTACGGATACATGATGCATTTTCTACATGCAATAAAACGTGCTAAAATATTTTATTAAAAATCCCGAGTCCCGCTAATACCGTAACAAATTTCCCAACTTAATATTTAATATCCCCAAAACCGTCTCGCGTCTGTAATTAAAACTCCCTATCTGACAGCGAGTAATTGCTTGCATTAGAAACGCAATAACCAAACCCCGTAAAAAACACCCTAATATTTCTATATATAAAAAAAGAAGATTAAAAAACTGTCCCCAAGCATGCCATAGATTCTCAGGCATATCTGAAGTGGCAGAGATCGCTTGCAGCGCCCCCTCGCAGACGATAGAGAAAAAGGAAGCAGAAGATCTGGATAACTCACTGTGTTAGGACGTTTTCTCCTGGATGCTCGTTGACGTTAAATCCTGTCGCGTTGCCATTGGTGAGTAACATTTTGTCCTAATTATTCGCTCTCTGAAGTATTTAAGGCGACGGGATGTCTGGGCGCTTTGTTGCCACAGGGAGATGGAATTTATGAGAAATTTTGGGATATAATGGAATGGGTAAAAGAAATAAGTGGTATTTTTATGTGTCCGAAAAACGTCATTGGAAAAATTAAATATGCAGATTGGTGTATATAATTAAATAATTGCAGTGCTGTGATGACAAAGATATATAAAAGTTGCAAATTAATTTATTAGTCGTTATGAGAGTATTGTCAGTTTCGTATAAGAATTGTAGAAATTTGCAGAAATGAGGTTTTTTATTGCATTTTATAAATTTTCTATTACAGAATTTTATACATTTAATACTGTTTCATGACAAATTCTGTGAAAACTAAATAGAGCAAAATTATAACATAATTTAACTTTTAAAAAATTACCTTTAAAGAGGGTTAAAAGTAAATTATGGAATGTGTACATTATTTTTGGTGCATGGTGCACAAACTGTATAATAAAATAAGACATAGCAAAGTTAACCGTTACAATATTTCCAAATACGTTTGTAATAAAGTACGATTATACTTGAACAATATATAAATTTTATAAATTTTTTAATTACTTAAACAATAACTATTTTATAAACATTATTTAGATAGTAATATTATATTAATATAACAATGTGTATGAATATCAACATGCCAGTTAAGTTTTATACAAGCAATTCATAGAAAAATAGCACTTACATTATATACACCTAATGCTAAATGTATTTTATGTAAAAAATCATGCACTTTCTTTAGAAATTATTCAATAAAACTATTGTAGTGCTTCTAATTTAATGTATACGCTGCTCATTTCTGTATAAGCTAGTTTGAAACATACTGTATTCACTGAAAATGTTAGTTATATTTTCCAATAAAACATACATGATTTGTTGAATTTTCGAAAGTGTTTATAATATAGCTAGATTCTAACTCAAATAATTTATAAAATTATTTAGATAATAATATTACGTTAATATTACAATGTGTATGAATATCATCATGCTAATTATACAAGTAAGTTTTATACAAGCATAAGTGGTCATACTTACATTATATAAATATAAATATATATATATATATATATATATATATATATATATATATATATATACACATATATATATATATGCATATATATATACATATATATACATATATGTATATATATATATATATATATATATATATATATATATATGTGTGTGTGTGTGTGTGTGTGAGTCTGTGGATGTGATATCTTATGAACTGTTGAATCGTTCAAACGTAATTTTGCACGATTATCACTACAGATGATTACTGGCACTTTATTGATTTTAAAATTCCAATGTTCGATAGATACCCCAGATTTTCCCGCAGGAATTTGAAAAATGATTAAAAAGCGGGAACTTCAATAATATTAAAAATATTCATTAAATAAGAAAATTTTCATTAGTTAACCAATGCCACAAATTTTAGAATGCTAGCATGAATCCTTCTCGAGATATTGCACATTTTCAATTTAAATTTATCAAAAATTACATAACACATAAAAATTATTGTCAAAAATGTTTCCTTTCTGTATGCAGTTGTATGAAAAAAAATTGTTAGCGTCATTGTTGTACCTGTAGTTCGTTCCATTCCCGAGTGAAAATACTTTATGTATTCATTTCGCATTTTGCCGTCCGACTATTTGCCTTTTATTTAAAGAGATATTTGATAAATTCCCATTGCATGTGAGTATAAAAACACCACCCTGTTTTAAGTAATAAAGTCACCGAAAGCACCAAACTTTTAAAAGCGTTATGTTAATTCAATGCCAATAATATTGTGGTATGATTTTATTATTTATATACAAGGTATTATTTATACCCATCCTTTTGTCTCTCTATAAAGCTTGGCTATACATTTGGGAGGAAATTAATTTGATGAAATATCGCCAGCTTGGTAACTTTTCGATAATGCCGCCAAAATGGCAAACATTTCAATTTAAAAAAATTACAATTAACCAAAATATTTTGTTGAAAATTCAATATAGTGGGAAAAATGTTTCACCTCTTTTTTTTTTTAATCATCGTCGATTTAGGGAATTCATTTTTTTTATTTGAAATATAAGGAGTTTGATTGTTTATAAAATAGTTATGTTTTGTCCAGGGTTCTAGGTGGTCGTAATTATATAGAGTTTTGTAAGGGATAGTATAATAATCAATTTTCAATAGTTATAGAAATTATTATAATGATTGGAAGAGGTTCTTGTCCGAGGATATGTCGGGGAAGCGAGTATTAAGAGTAGAAATGCGGTAGGCGGTTAGGCAGAAGAACATTTCTTCAAATTTATATACCCCTATATGTGACGGGATTGACATCTAGTTTACTTATATGCAAATTCGATTGTAATTAAATGCCGCCATATTACCGAGATGCGCTTTTCTAAATTAAACACGGAAAAAAAAATGCCTTATTCCCGTATGAAAATTACTATTAGAATTTAAATTTTGAATTTTAGGATTCTATTGATTAGAACTCAATCCAACAGTTTTATGTAATTAAAATATTAGTTTTATCGTTTAATATATGGACAACTGTAATCAGCGAAGGCTGGCAATATTTCTAGACGTCAAGCTTTTAGTCAAGATTTTAGTAAAAGGTAAGTTATTTTGGCATTTCGAAATATTTTTACATGTTAAAATTCGCAGAAGATCAGAATGTTAAAATACAATTCAACACCTCGTATATATGTTGCGATGAGGATCGTGCATATCATTGTTTGCTATTAAAGAAGTTGCATTCCAAAAATGGTCACATACTTCATCATACAAGACAGCCTGGCCAACGCGTACTCTTGGGTTTACGTGAAAGAATAGTTGGGTATACGCGGCGAAATTGATCATTGGCGAAATTGATAGTTTTTAAAACAGATAACTTTCTTTGGTTTTTCAAACGAAAAATAATTTTAAAATTATCTTTAACAAAATCATTTTTCATACTTTTCAACGTAATTTTTTTATGAATTTGTTTATTCTGTCTGTCTATCCGTTCCCCCCAATAATTGCCGTAAAATTGACTTTAATCAAAATTAAATTTTAGTATGTTGTTGAGACGGTGTGTCGGATATATGTGAATTTAAATGAATAATATCACCCAATTAGTTTTGGATTGAACCCCCTTGGTTGAAAAGATGAAATATATTGAATTCTATGAGACCTAATGTTTCAAAAAATTTTTAAGAGAAATCAAAATTCACAAATTGCTGCGAAAATTTTAGAAAATATTCAAATTATCATATAAAATATATGCAAAAAAAATCAGTAAAATATGTTTGATAGTTTTTTAATAAAAATTAAAATAGTAATTACGTCCATATAACATGAAAGATCACATAACCCATTTCAAAATAAAACATGGCATCCATCTTTTTTCCCAGAGTAAAAATCGTGATTTTAAAGTTCTTTTAAGTTTATATTTAGTGTTGATTCCGTCCTAAAACCGTTTTATTTTTGTTTGTTTTCTATGCATCTATATTCTGCGCCAACTCAATTATAATATTTTTGAGTTCAAATGATCATCAAACTTTGATTATTTCTGCAAAGAAAGCCTAATTTTAATGTATACAGAGTGTAAACCAATCGAATGATTGTATGATGAATTGTATAGGAATTGCTGAATTTTTCCCACTCAAAATTATTTAGCTCTGGTGTCCAGAATAAAAGTGATATGAATGAAACATTCATTGGTTTCACATAGAGAGCCAGACGATTTATATTTCGATGACGTCATTTGAATAAATTCATTTTCTTTCGATGAAGTTTAAAGTTTTCAAATATAATAAATCGTTGTAGTGCTGTGATAGTTTACAATATATCAGCACTGAATGTATCGAATTTTAGAGATGTTTAATTAAAATTGCATTTCAAGTGGAAAGTGTTTCATATGATCTTTCTTGTTTTATATATTGAAGCATATACAAATGATTCAGTTATTTGTCCAGTACTCCGGTTTCAAGTATAGCACTTCGCGAAATTTTGTTAAATCATGACAAACATGTATCCTCTGGACGCTTTTGAAGGACGGCTTGCTAGTCCTTCAATAGTTGGCTACTTTCTGGTTATAATATTGGTTACTTTCCGATGAAGAGTGCTTATATAACGCATCATACACTTTGTATCATTTTCAACACTTGGAGGGTCATTTGAAATAATGTATTTTCATTTCTAGATGTGTCCGTCAGTTAGTTCTCTGTATGCATATAAGTTATTAATATGTTTTAAAGATTTACAATTTTTGAATCTGTTCCAAGAAATTTTAAAGGGAAGAAATATGTACACTTCATATTTCTTTCCATAAAACCTTTTATGCAAAATAATGAAAAACGTCACTGCAAAATAATGATGTAAATTTCGGCAGCATAATGTTCTAACGTAGAAAAGTACACTATCATTTGGCGCTTTTCTGGATAACAATATGAAAATATACTCTAAAGTACCAAATTAACTTATATTTCATGCAAATCTAACTCGTCAATCGTAAATATTAATACCATCTACTAAATATAATCCATATATTAAAACATATTAATCATTAATTCATCAATCTGGCAAATTTTTCGTAAGTTCCATTTTTGCCAATTTGGGGACATTTTTGTGAATTTGGAAAACATTTTCTAAACGACAAGTTTGCAAAATTTCTCCAAGTTAGTAATCTAAGTCGCCAAATATATCGCCAAGTGTTACATACTTGATGACACTTTGGACTTTTCAGTTTTATGTAATTTTTCAGATAAATTTCTTTTTTAAACGGCCAGAGAACTGAACGAATTAGAACTAACGTTCTAAAATCTGTGTCATTCATTTTCAAATAAAAAAGTACGTTTAGTAATAAAACGCTATTTATTAAATAATGGCTGTTTTAACATTAATGAATATCCTAATTGTTTATGATTTTTTTAAAAATTCATATAAATATTTGGGGGGGGGGGGGTCATCTGAACTTTCATTTGCTTTGCAAATCAGTAGTCTGTTTACTTATTATAATAATGATAAAATAAATTCTTAAACGCTCTAGTTCGTCGTGAGATATCACTTCCACAAACTAACAAACACACTAACATATATGCACGCTAACATACATATACACACACTAACATACAGAGAGAGAGAGAGAGAGAGAGCGATATCACTTCATAAACGTTTTCACGAGTTCAGGGACGCTTTAAATGTTCTCTTTTGCCTAAAACTCGAATTCGAATTTTTGACTTCGTCACAATATCCCTGTATATTGTACTATGTATGTAGCAGTCAGAATGATACTAGGGGGGAAATGTTGGGGACCGCCGATGTAACGAAATTAATATGAAATATAGTATAGGGAAATAATTGTTTTCACGGAATTTTATCGAATTCGATATTTTTTGTTGCCAGTTTTTATTTCAAAACTTCCTGAACACGTTTTGAATATTTTAGGAGTGATGTCCGTTTATGTGCCTGTCTGTATGTTTGTGGTCGAGTTTTTGTGCACATGACAGCGCAAATATATATGGATTTTCACGACATTTTATAGCTGGTTTTATTATCAAACAAGAAAGTAGTAAGTCTTATTATCAAACAAAAATTACAAAAATACATTATTTATTTCAACTGACCCTCAAAATGTTGAAAATAATACAACATTTCTGATGCGTAATATAAGAACTATTCATCGGAAAGTGATATGTTAAAGAAGAAAGATCAATCATGCATAAAGCATTGAAACACTTTACAATCGAAATGCAATTTTATTTAAACATCTCTAAAATGCGATACATTCAGCGGTGATATTTTTAAAATTATCGCAATGCTACAATAATTTATTATATTTGAAAACTTCATCGAACACAAATGAACTTTATTCATATAACGTAATCGACATATAAGTCGCCCAGCTCTATATATAAAAGCAACGAATATTTCATTTATAAACTTATTTCCATGCCTTTCATTCAACGGCGATATTTTTAAAATTATCACAAAACTGCAATAATTTATTTTACTCAAGAACGTAAAATATGGGGGTAAAATTACTTTCTAATTCCATGCTCAAAACTTCATCAAAAGAACAATGATATGGAATCGCCTGCTTCTCTATGTAAAACCAATTAATGCTTCATTCATATCAGCTATATTGCAGACTCCAGAGCTACAAAATTTTGCGTTAAAGAAATTCAGCAATTCTTATACCACTCACATTACAGCTTGGTGTGTTTACATTCTCACATGGAGACTAGATACCCTTTTAGCCTTCATGCATTCTCCATACGTGAAAGTTAGGCTTCCTTGTTAGGCGTCCTTGTATTAAAAGTTTGATAATTATTTATACTCCAAAATATTATAATTGCGTTGGTGCTGTATATAGGTGCACAGAAAAAAATCAAAATTAAAGAACTTTTAGGATGGATGTAACACTAAATATAAATTAAAAATAACATTAAAAATCAAGATTTTGACACAAAATGTATACCATATTTTATTTTCAAGTGTGTCCCGTTATCTTTTTATATAATAGGGGTGCAATTATTGTTTTAAGTTTTATGTAAAAACTACCGAACACAATTTACTGAAATGTTTTTATATATTTTATGACATAATTTGAATATTTCCAAAACTTTTCGAAGCAATTTGTGAATTTTAAATTCGCTTAAAAAATGTTTGAAAACTGCAGGTCCCATAGTGTTCAATGCATTTCATTTTTACAATCCGGGTTCAATCCAAAACTAATTGGGTTATATTATTTATTTACATTTCCATATGTCCCACAGACCCTCTCAACAACATACTAAAATTTCATTATGATAAAGTCATTTTGACGGAAGTTATCGTGCGAACACACAAAGAGACACACAGAGGGACAGAATGAACAGAGTCATAAAAACTTTTAAACTATGTTATAAAATGTTAAATATCTGAATCTAAATATAATTTCATTTAAATTCGAACGAAATCGTTGAAAGTTATTCACAATTTTATATATTTTTTAACAGATTTCGATAGGACAAAATGTATGTAATCATGCATAAACAGGTTTATTTATGGCTCAAAGAACACGGAATTTTATAGTTCCAATCATTGTGGGGAAAATAACTGAGATGTAACGTAATTTGCTCGTAACGTCATTAGACTACCTGTGAGGGCGGGAGGGGGGGGGGTACCCCGGCGAGAAGGGGTACATTGTCATGTATAGTATCAATCGAAAAAAATTTCAAGGCCTTTAAAGTATAGGGTAACACTCTGTAGTTGAAATCCTTTAGACGCATAATACCGATTTTTCAAAAATTTTCTTGTAAAATTAATAAAAGTATATATATACTGGTATGAAAAAGTCGAGTTGAGCTACACTTCATTTAACTACAAAATATAGTACAATTTAATACTTAATTTTAGCAAGAATATACTAATTTTCAATGCAGAACATTCGATTTCAGATAATTTTTTTTCACTTATCATTCATACAAGAGTGTTTGTATGAGTGGATTTATTATTTATGTATCTCAAGATATAATGCCAATAAATTACTTAATTATTTCACTAGCATTGCAAATGTGAATATAATAAACAGACCGTAAAGCTATTTCGAAATCAAATAATATATTGGATAAAATACAATTTACTTTCTTTAAAATGCATACAAATCGTTATTTTGCAGAAGCGTTGGTTTGTATTGAATTAAAACTCATAATGTTTTAAGTAATGAATAGTTTTTAATTTATACCAGAACAAATTTATACACTGTGCTTTAAATAGTCCTGAGTTGTTTAATAGAAAAGTGCTTTTGTATGGAAATCAGCTTTGTATTTAAGTGTTGAATTAAATGTATAGAATGCTTAAGAGATAACTAGTATGTTTCACCACAGTTGATCCCGCTTTGTATGCTTTAGTAATTGGTTTTAGACGTAGACTTCCAATATGAAAGTTTGTTAAAATGAATGCTATATATTTTTATGCAATTTTTGTCGGTGTGTGTGTGTGGGGGGGGGGGGAATCAGTATTTCCAAATAAATGGGAAATCTAATATTTTTAGGGCCCATTGAACTAAAAATTGTAAATAGAACAAGAATGATCAATCATGCACAAAGCATTAATTATGAAACAATTTTCAACGGAAATACAATTCTACTTAAACATCTCTAAAATGCGATACATTTAGGGCTGGTATATTTTAAATTATCACAACACTACAAACATTTATTGTGTTTGAAAACTTAAAACTTCATCGAAAAACATAAACTTTATTCAAATGACGTCATCCAAATATCAATCGTCTGGCTATCTATATAAATGCAGTGAATATTTCATTCAAACACCTTTATTCCAGACTCCAGAGTTGCATAATTTTGCGTGAAGAAAATTCAGCAATTCTTATACAACTCATCTTATATTCACTTGTTTATATTCTGCATCCATTAAATGTAGTCTTTGTTGTAGAAATAATCAAAGTTTAATGATCATTTAAACTAAAAAATATTGGAATTGCGTTGGAACAGAATGTAGATGCACAGAAGATACGCAAAAATAAAGCGGTTTTAGGGCGGATGCAATACTAAATTTAAATTTAAAAGAACATTTAAAAAATCACGATTTTTTTCACTGGGAATAAAAGATGGATGCCATATTTTATTTTGAAGTTGTCACGTGATCTCTTTATATTATATTGGTATAATTATTAATTTAATTTTTATTTAAAAGTTACCAAACATATTTTGCTGAATTTTTTTTATATATTTTATGGGATAATTTTAATATTTCCCGATATTTTCTAAGCAATTTGTGAATTTTAACTTTGCCTAAAAAATGTTTGAAAAATTAGGTTCCGTAGGGTTCAATGTATTTCCTTTTTACAACACAATGTCACTCCAAAACTAATTCGGTGATATTCATTTACATTCCCATATGTCCCACAGACCGTCTAAATAACAAGCTATACTTTCATTTTCATAAAGTCAATTTTACGGCAGTTATCGTGCGGACGGACAGACAGAATGAACAAAGTCATAAGCACATTTAAACTATGTTGTAAAGTGTCGAAAGCCCAGGCTGACCGACTCATCCGAAGGCTAAGGGCAGCAATTTGGGCGGCCGGATGTTGTAAAGTGTTAAAAAGTTGAGCTGTACGGTAAGTAATCCAAAGAAAACTCCCATCCGATGCCACTATCAGCAATATTGGGATGAGTCATCGCTTTTAAAAAAACTTGAGGACTTTTTTCCCCTATAAGTAAATATTAATTGCAAATTACATAGCGAAAATATGTTTTCGTTGAAGTCTGTTTTCAATGATGAGTCTGCCTTATCAGAATGATTCAACAATGGAGGCGACATCTTCGAACCGAAGGAAAAACCGATTTCAATTTTGCTTATTTTGTTAGTTCTTTTACGTTGCTTCTCTTGAAAAGTATATTCATAAATTTTGCAAATACTTGCTCCGTATTTCTTTTTTCATTTGGACTAGTTTCTGTATAACGCAACATTTTCTAATTGAACTTTCCCCCTAAGGTAACCTTTTTATAAATTATACCCCAATTATTTAGAAAATAACCAGTCACCGGGAAAAACGTTATACGAAATAATTTTGCATTTAATTTTAACAAACTTTCAAATTGGAAGTATGAATCGAATCAATTCACGAAATACGAAAAACGAGGTCAAGTATTGCTGAAATACATTGCATGGCTATATATATGTTTGATTAAACTAAACCAATTAAATCTAACAGTAAAAGAGTTACCTATATTAAAATAAATATTACATGCAATAAGATTTTTTTTTAAATACAATTGTAAAATATTTCTGAAATATATAATTTAAACAACCCCACAAAATAAGGACTGCAAGTAATAATTATATGTTTATTTAAGCATGAAAGAAACGCATTTACTGAATATTGAATTGCTTTAGTATTATAAGAATTCAGCTTTATCTGGCATTATTTTAAAAGTACTAATGTATTTACGTCATCCCTCTCATTTACAATTTAAAAATATAAATATTGACATAGACTTTCATAATTGCATTTGAAGAATAAGCTATTATTAGTGTATAGAGGTTAATACTATCCGTTTTCATGAAGAAAATTTGCAACATGTAAATAAATTATTTAAATGTACGCTTTTATGTTTGTATTTTTGAGGAAATGTGAACATCTAAAGATATATTTTTCTGTATTTTCATTGAAAGATCAGTAAATTTCTTATAACATTTGTGTAAATGCTTATATACGTATATACAGGGTAATCCCGGAGGTCTCTGACAAACTTCAAACTTTAGGTTAGGTCCGGAATACAAAAACAAGCTCCTTTTGCATAGGAAAATGTGACAGCAAACGACAACGTGGGGTACTCCAGATACCAGAAGAAAAAAATAAAGTAATGCAGGTAATACAACACATGTTTATTAGACATAACAATTACAAATATTAATTACAATTGCTTGTCATACTATTAAAGTAGGTGTTGAAATTTCTTGCCATTCGCAGCTGTGCATAATTCATCCAAGATATGCAGAACTATCTGAATAGAACATTTCCTAAACGATAGTTAGTCGGGAAGGACCCGCCAGGCCACCGCTGTCCTTCGATTTGTCCCCCCATTGATTTCTTCCTGTAGTGTTACCTCAAAAGCCTTGTTGGCATGTAACATCTGTCATGACATCTAACGCCGACCTTGTTGAGGCAGCAGCACGTGTCTACCAGTGTCCTGGTATTCTTAAATCTGTTTGCCAATGCATGTGTCGAAATGCATATTTGTGTATGGCAAGAACATTGAACACCTAATTTAATACTATGATAAACAATTGGAACTGTTATGTCTAATAAATCTGTGTTGCATTATCTGCATTCCCTTCTTTTTGCTTCTTCCTGAAACTGCAGTACCTCACATTAGCGTTTTCGGCTACATGTTCCTATGCAAAACAGGCTTTTTTGTATGCCTGACCTACCCTTAACGTTTGTCTAAGACCTTCTGGACCGCCCTTTATGTATTTTCAGAAGAAAAATGTTTTGTATACCATAACACTATCAGTACTACGAAGTATATTTAAAAATCTCAAATTTAAATAAAACAAATCTTAATGACTCCTATCTTAACTCATATATATATGTATATATATATATATATATATATATCATATGTAATATTGTTTTAAAGTTTAAAATATTGAACTTAACATCTAGGCGGTAAATTAGGTTAATCATTCCAGGTGAAACGTTTACATGTTTGAACGTTTGTAATGATGGGATTGATATTTTAGTAATGGCAACAATGTTATGCTTTCTATCAGTCAAATAGGGGGAGTGATCTTCGGTTAGTGCACATTTAAAAAAATGGTGTATGGTGTAGCAGTCGAGGGAATTGTGGTGTTTGTTGTATGTATTTTTTGGCGTGATTATTATTATATTTCATTTATGTAAGTTATTTAAATGCTTCATGCAGGTCTAGTGTTCAGTTTAATGCTTCGTGCAGGTCATTGCCTATTCATATGCTGACGTCCGTGAGTGCACCATAGATTAACAGCTCGCTGTCATCGGGAATTAGATGAGTTCAGAATCGCTCTTCCGCCACTTTTTTGGCACTATGAAGGCAATTTCCTCTTCTATCTCTTACTGTGTTATTTTGTAATATATATATATATAATAAAGATAAAAATAAATAAAAATATTAAGACTAATTTAAAACATGATCAGTGACATACCTTGGTTCAAAAGCAATACGGCGAAAAATTTAGTAAAGAGGATATGAAAGGAAATATCTAACAAAAGGAAAACAATGCTACCATATAAGGCAAAATGATCTTAATTTTAAATTATCAATAATACACATGGATTTATCAACATCCAAGAGCGGTACATACAAATCAAGCTCAAACATCAAAGGATTATCAAAATATGGATGCTCAAAATAGTAAAATGACAAAATATAAAAATAAAAGAAAATATGCAATCCGAAAGTATGAAATTGAACAGAACCTCTGTAAATCCAGCTTTTTAAGGATCTTTGCTTCCACAGAGGTTCCAAATGTGTTTCGCTCAACGATACAGCCATATGGCCGAAACATCCTCAAAAGATCCGACACATTACCAGACAGAAGCATACATGGAAATAACAAAAAATAATATTAGTCAAATGGAAAGAAGAGGATGAGAGTGCATATAGCAAACATATAAGTAATCTATCCAACAATTCACAAGGATTCAGATAGAGATTAATCTCATATATTTCTTCACCATTATTGAGGACGCCTAATATTTCGTTGCTCTATCTTAGGATGAATTAGGAAAGAATACTTGAGATCGCCATCAGTTGTGAATTATAGGAAATACTCCTGAATAAAATGTTCAACCAATAGACAATATATATACAAATAGACATGTTTCAAAGCCAAAAATTTGAGATATAAAGAAAAATATGTTTACAAATTATACTAAATAATAATTAATAATTAACAACTAAATATCTATCCAAAACTTATCACAAAGACAATAAAATCTCAAAGAATAATTTAATGTTTAAAGTATTTAATAAAAATTTCAAATTTGAATAAAACAATAAATAACATATTATAAATAGCATTCAAAATTTCTAAAGTGATATTTGACAAAATTAACAGGATATGATTCAGCCTTACAGTATCCAAATAAATCTGCTGGATGGTTAGTATATTGTGCATTTTCACATAACCTAAAAATCCTATGAAATTGATTTATTCAAATATTTTTGTATACCTGTTAAATCATACATGAGTTAAAATTGATTATCTTGTGAATTTTAAACGGAAAACATTTTCTTTTATCAAAATGTTTGACAAAAAAGAATATTTATTATCAAGAGAGTTAAATCTAAGAAATTAACACTAGATGAGATGTTGCTTTCATTTGGTATAAGGGATAAATTTGGGGGATAAAAATCAAAATCTATACCCTTTGATGAGGGAGCTATTTTAATGACAATTACATCATCAATATATCTGTAAAAAGTATATGCAGAGTTTATCAAATTTGACTCGTAGAAGTGTAGATAAAGATTTGTAACAGCTGAACTGGCAGAGGTACCCTGTGGAACACCTTTAATTTGCATATAAATTTTATTGCCTTGCATCAAGTAATTATTAAAAATGACACACTTGAGAAGGTCCGGCCGTCCAAATAGCTGCTCTTAGTCTTTAGGACGAGTCGGACGGTCTGGGTCTTCAACACTTGAGAAGGTGGTGCACGCAAGAATGATCTATATCCAAATTTTGTCTATTATAGAAAAATTTAATTATATCCCAAATTACTTTATAAAGATCTTTTATGTCAATGGAACGTGTAGCATGCGGATTTACTGTGTTCTCTATTTTGACGCGGCGTTTCATCCACTCCACAGAAAGCGCCCTCTCGCGGTGTTCGCCGGTTGCTTTCCGACCCCAAATTGTATTGCAAAAGTTGTTTATTTTGGTGAGTTCTATAACCCTTTACAGTTCTGACCATCAGTTTATATATATATATATATATATATATATATATATATATATATATATACAATATAAAACTTGAAAAAATGCTACAATTTTGAGTGAATTGATTAAAAAGCTAAAAGCAAAAAAATAATTTTTAATACTACTTGTAAAGTGCTATGCTGCAATTTTACATGTGTATACCTATATAAATTCCCAAATAGGACAAGTAGCAATGTACTCGTAAAATTTCTAGATAAGTGACGGAAATAACGGCCGGGGGGAGTTGCGACCCCCAACACTCCGGTTAAAGCTTTTTCCCGCCATGGCAAACGCTCCCGGTAGCCGATACTCCCTACACTATTTTCTTCATGACTCTTATAAAACCGTAAAAAATTACATACATACATATACACTTTCAATAACTTGTAAAAATCCAAATGTTTACTATAATACGCTAAAGCAAACCAAAAAGGACACACTATAAAAATAGTACAATTAATTTAAAATACTAATGTATGAAATCACTTCACACGTGGTTATTTAATATCCCAATATCAATATATTCAAAAATTAGTGTTTGAAATGCAAGTCAGAGAGGTTATATTTAAAAACTACTTGTAGAGAGTACTACTACTAGAGAGGTTTTTTAAATATAACCTCTCTGACATGCATTTCAAACACTAATTTTTGAATATATTGATATTGGGATATTAAATAACCACGTGTGAAGTGATTTCATACATTAGTATTTTAAATTAATTCTCAAGGATCTCAAGGACGGGGTTAGTGGAGTGCCCAGGAGAGGAAGAGTTCCTCCCTTTAAACTCCAGACGAAAAGGAAAAGAGACAGAAAAAAAGGAAGTAGTAAAAGGTGAGTTAATCAACTAAGAGATGCTTGGGGGGGGGGCGACCGAGGTCGTGCCCTTCCCCAAGTCTTCAGAAAACTGCGGTGTTGGGGCCCAAGCGGGATCCCAACAGAGAAGAATAAAGAGGGGGATAGACTGGGGGCGCCCCGAGGAGCGCCCCCAGCAAATTAATTGTTATATTTTTATAGTGTGTCCTTTTTGGTTTGTTTTAGCGTATTATAGTAAACATTTGGATTTTTACAAGTTATTGAAAGTGTATATGTATGTATGTAATTTTTTACGGTTTTATAAGAGTCATGAAGAAAATAGTGTAGGGAGTATCGGCTACCGGGAGCGTTTGCCATGGCAGAAAAAAGCTTTAACCGGAGTGTTGGGGGTCACAACTCCCCCCGGCCGTTACTTCCGTCACTTATCTAGAAATTTTACGAGTATATTGCTCCTTGTCCTATTTGGGAATTTATATATGTATATATATATATATAAATTAAAATAACAAAAACTAAAGTGCAAGAGTGTGAATCAGTAACCACAGTATCAAACCGCGAGCAAAATAAAGCGTGTTGTGAAAAGCAAAAAGCAACGAGGAAGGGCCGAAAAAGTAGAGCACGGAGAGGCCAGGACAAGGAAAACATATTAAAGAATAGTATATCTGCCAGAAACGTCTTCAGGGGCACATTCTAGACAGATATACTAAAATCCGTTGTTTCTATGATTGCATAAAAACACGTGGTTAAAATATTATGCAATCTGTGCCCAACAACGGAATAACAGAAAAAAAAACAAATAGGATAAAATTCAATAATAGAATATAAAATACCACATAAACATGAAATATTATATAACCTGTCTTGTGTTTCAGAAACAAGCATTTTTGTGTTCATTTCGAAGGGATATATGGACTTGAAAAATAATTTCTTCGAAATGAACTATTTTTAAGCCTAGAGCTCTTCCACGTGCAATCTTTTTTGCTTGATTTTTTTGTTTTCCTATTTTCATTCCTCACCTTTGAAATTTGTTGATTATCTTTGTCTTTATGACCTGCATTACGTTTTATAATTTCCTCTTTATGGTTGAATTTCCTTTATTTCATTGTATTTTGTAAGCAAATTCCAAGATAGTGTATTATGAGTTACTACTTACATTCTACCATTGGATTTACAATTATATATATATATATATATATATATATATATATATATTTATATATATATATATATATATATATATATATATATATATATATATATATATATATATATATATATATAATGCATATATATATTATGCTTTTATCGTAATACGTACTTCATTGATTAGAATTTTATAAATATAATAATATTGAAAAGTATTTTTCGATCAAAAAATATTCCTTTTAAAAGAAGTGTGCAATGAAAGGAGACACCTGAATATCAAAGAATCTATTTAATATCTTCTCGTCCAAATCTCTTAGAATTGGGTTTTTTCGTCGACTTCCTGTCTCCCTTTCTTTGCTTTGATCTTAAAAAGAGATGAAAAAGACTTCTGAATGATGTGAGAAAGAATGTTGGATCTATATTTCGAGGTTATATTTTTAATTTCTTTAAACATGTATTTTCAAAAGGGTTTCTATGATACAGGAAATTATTAACTTTCAATATGAAGGAATGGAATTTCGAAGTGAGTATTATTAGCTTACTTGTTTATAATTCCATTTTATCAATATTTATTGTTTAACGCCGATCGTGCAATTATAAGTATTTGCTTATAACTCTTTGAGTATTTTAAAAGTTAGTAGCTAACTTTCCCCTTCAAATTATATCTAAATTAATAGTTATAAGAGTCTAGTGTAAGTCATTTGAAATCAGCTTGTTTGCTTTCAATTTTTTTCATAATGTATCATTTTTAAAATACGTGAATGCCATAATCATTAGTATTCGTGTTCTTGATATATTGACTTGTAGTAGGGACCCTTGAGTTGAACTTATCAATTTATCCATATACTACCCTAACAGCAGTTTTTTCCACAGCGATTTAAGATTTTTGTCACATTGTGATTTTGGGACGTCATAGGACGTCGCAGTACGTCTCGACAATGTCATATTGAGGTCACAGCGAAGTCATTTTGGTCATTTTCATGGTCGTTTGTCACGTCGCATATTAACGTGTTTGTGACGTCACATTGTAATTGCCATTGTAATGTTGTCACATTGTTACGTGTTAATTAAATTGTGGAAACGTCACAGAATATAGTCACAATGAAGTTACAGAGTAACTAATACGTAACGTCGCATAGAAGTCACAAATATGATATCACATTGTGACCCAGGTGTCACGTGACTACAACGTCACTGTCGCACATGTGACGATCTTTGCTGTGAGGGTCTATACTACCATGATTGTAATAAGATTTATCATATTATAAATATATGTTAACATTCTCTTTATTCTGGTTCTCATACTAATTAAAAACTGCATCTTGTTATAGATTTCTGCATAATGTTAAACATAATATTCGTTATCCACACGTCTGTTCCATATCCGTATATACATACTAAGGCACAGAAAAATATACATTTCTGTTTCTCTACATTTTTCTTACTCTCTCTCTCTCTCTCTCTCTCTCTCTCTCTTTCTCTCTCTCTCTCTATTTGTGTATGTATTTTGTTAATGTGCATTTGAGTGTGAATTTTGAGTATGTATATTGCTGTATTTGTATATGTATATTATTGTATTTTATGTGTATATTGGTGCATTTTTGTATGAATATTATTGTATTTTGCATTTCAGTATGTAGTTTTTGCATGTGTATGTGAGTGTATACTTCTATATTAGGTGATTGTATGTTATGCAATGTGTTGCTTACGCATATTGCGTACGTATACTTCTATATGTGGTTACTGTATATGATTCATATGTACGTGTGTATATGTATGTGTGTATCCTGTATATGTATTAGTATCTCTGATGTATATGCATGTGTCATGTGTCTCTTTTGTATATGTGTATATCTGTAATGTGGGAATATAATGTGCATGTAGAGCAAAAAAATTGTATATGTTAATACCCCATATAAAAAATTAGTACTAAATAGATTTTATTTGCAATTTCCATGATTAAATATCGAAATATACGAAATTTGACTTCTTGTAGAATCATAGAATCTTGACATCTTGTAGAATCATAATTATTCACCGAATGATAATAATGATAGTTTGAAATACGCTATAGGTGTAAACGGTATTGAAATGGTATAGTATATTAATACAAATTAGCTATACGTACCCAATTCATTGTTGTCACGTAGCTGTTGCATGTTTAACAAAAGTTTTCTGTGAATATTAACAAAAAAATATATTTTAAACAATAAATGAAAGCACATGTTTGTTTCAATTCTGTTACTGATAATAGCAGAAGAGTCAGTCTTTATTTAGTATGAAAATATATGAAAAATTCGAGTTCATCCTTATCTTTAGATACTTTTAGAAATGAGATTTAGAGTATTTATTTTACGCTTTGGTAATGTTCAGTGAATTCCAATTATAACGCTGGTTTTAAACGACATCAAATCACCCTTGTCACAAGGACAGTCATGTTATTAACGGGAAGGGTTTTTTTAATGCTCGACTTTCAGTGTTATGAAATAACTGTATCTTTCATTATGTTCTAAATGTATGTTATTATATTCTTTTGTTCTATATTTAGTTGTTTATTGAACGAAGACGATTGCAGAATATGAAAGTTAGTATTTTACAGAAGTTAATTCATTTTTATTTTCCTTGCAATACATAGTAATGTCTTGGGGAAGTATTGGAATCGTGGCGAAAATCGCAGCTAGAGTTTTCGACTGATCAACAAATTTTTCGATCTCCAAAATAGGAAAAATTTATTTTTACCCTGACGTCTGTGTGTCTGTCTGTCAGTCTGTCTGTCTCTATCACTCTCTCTCTCTCTGTACGTGTGTGTGTACAGTTCATGTATCTGCACTATCTCAAAAAGTAATAGACCAAATTTCATAAAATTTGGTCTATTACTTTTGATCTATTACTCTATTACTTTGGTAAGTCACTTGTGGGTGACCCTGGTACTGATTAAATTTTGGTACTATACGGTAAAAGAACCTGCTTTTCTTGCGAATTGACTCACATAAATCGTATGTATCCACTTTCGATAAAAATCCAAATCATCGAATTTCACAACATTTAGTAGATTTAGTAGTCACGCATGAGTTACACTGGTGCTGATAAGATTTTGAAATAATTCGTTAAAAATAATTTTTTTTTTCGCAAAATAGCTCTTCAAAAATCAGCCAAGTCTGAAATAAAATACTATATATGCTCAAATGTGTCAATTAAATTCTTGTTTTATACGCAATTTTTGACGATGAAAGAATAAGACCAATCCCGTTACTTTTGGACCAGCTGTGGCCAAATTACGTCTAGTTGCAAAATGAGAAAAACATTAAATAAAAATGCACATTCAGTGTATTTACAAATAATAATACGTGTTATTTTGTGCAATTTAAACTCTATTTAATGCATTTTTAAAAAAATAAAGAGAAAATGAATTTAAGTCTGTAGGGAAAATCACGTGCTGCCTACATCAAATTGTTTGTAGAAAAGCTGTAATTGCATGAAATATGCATTACTGTAAGTAAATATAAGCAGCAGTGCACATGCGGCACAGTCACCACGGTGATGCATGAGACATGAAGTTTGGCATTTCAATGTTCATAATTCCCCTTTTATTGCGGCTAATCAGATTCATCTCAAGGACGAAGTGGTGTTTTTCTGTCTTTCATGTCGTAGGAAAACAACACCAATACCCTTCAGAGCTTCTGCTATTGTAGGGATGGCGTTAGGTTCGACTACATAATTACTTCCAGAATCTTACACGCCGGTATTTTAATTGGTAGCTACAACAGCAATTTGTTCATCAAGGATAACTTGAGAGACTGATTGGTCCCTATATATCAATATCATTCCACTGATTTGCAAATTTCTCTGAAAATGTTGCTCATCACAAAATGCACGCTTGTCTTGTTTGAATATCGGCATTGGAAATAGAAAGAGCATGAAGAATTGGAATTATATCCATTGGTAATAGAACGAGCCAATAACGACGATACAAAGATACGAGGGTGGTTCAAAAAGTAAGGTAACAATTCCTGTGAGAGAAAAAGCGTATTCACGAAATCAAAGAAATATGCAAAGTTAGCAAGGCACTGGTACATATAATTTTTCCAGATAGTTACCATGGTTGACAAGGCATTTGTTCCATCGGTAAACCAATCTATCGAAACCGGCATCGAAGAAATCCGGGTCCAAGTCGCGGAGTCACTCAAAGACGACATCCTGAACTTCGGTATCGGTTGTGAAATGGCGACCTGCCAGGTGCTTCTTCAACGGTCCGAAGAGGTGAAAATCGCTTGGTGCGAGATTCGGGCTGTAGGCTGGGTATTCCAGTACATTCCACCGAAAACGCTGTACCAAATCACGTGCAATCGAGACCGTATGCGGTCGGGCGTTGTCGTGAAACAACACCTTTCGACTATCTAGACTTGGAATTTAATTCGCAGGCCGAATTTGTGCACCCGTAAGAGCTCTTGCTACCTTCCTTATTGAACAACCTACGTACAACATCGCATTGAGAATGCTGTAGGAAAAGACGAAGTCTGACTCCAAATGTTAGAAAAAGAATTAGAAAAGAGGACAGTCGTACTGAGTCACAGACCCGAAATACAGAGGTATGTGCCAATCATTCATGTATATTAGGTAACTTTTTGATCTTTGAAATAAGTTTCAAAAGATCAGGTCTCACAAGGTGCTTTCTCCTCCTTAGGCGTTTGTTAATAAATTCATGTCATTTTAATCATAATAATATAGAGGGGTGAATAAATGATAATTTATTTTAATTATTAAAATGCGGATTTTAATGTGTAATATTTTGATTTAATGATTATGTTAAGAAACTCGTGCAAGGAAGTAATGGTGGGTTTTGCGGCCATGATAGCAATGTACAAATGTTGCGATCCACGACACTTCTTCAGCACATTAGTAAAAAGAAAAACTTACTAATACATGTTCTAAATTAATTTCTTGTTGAATGGAGGCAACAGTTGAGACAGCATTCATTACAAAGTAATGTTTATCACTATGAACTAATAAAAATATTTATCACTATAAGATATATTTATCATTATCACTTAACTGTATATCAATTATTATCGACACATTTTTAAAACAAAAGTGATCTCATTTCAGAAATCAGAAATACATAAAAATTTGCAATTCTAAATTTAATCTGTAGGGTACATATTTTCATTGCATACTATTACAAAATGTTTTAGTTCCGAAACCTCAAAACTTTCTGCTGTGGGTCTTGGCGAGGCGTAAAATGCATTGACAGAAAACGAAATACAATATTTTTTTTTTCAAAACACAACTTTTTCTTAATGGGGAGATGCGGAACAATTTAAGTATTACAAACAATTTACGTACACATGCTTAATCGAAAACAAAATTAATGTTAATGGTGCTATTTAAACGATTAAAATAAGGTTATATTATATATGATTATTTTATACGGCGCAGCATTCTACTCCGTAAGGTATCTGAAAATGCAAGCTGATATAACCCCCTATTTTGACTGTAATCAGTCCATCAGTTATTGTCTCTCTGTGCTATTTCAATTGCAGAAACATATTACATTGTATACATTTGATACGCATTGATACATTGATATTTCGTTGATATTGCATACGCATGCAATATATTGCATATCAATACAGACATTGATATTGCATTGTTACATTTCATGCGCAATTTAGATGTTAAACACGTGCTTCCGCTTTGAAATAATGTATCAAGAAAATACTCTAGAATGCTTTGATTTTCTCAAGATTCCCAGAAAAGAACGAGAAAGTAATCGTATTTTTGCCATATTCATCTATCGCTTCAACCAGAAGTCAAAATAGTCAACCAGAAGTCAAAATTTTGGTAAGATTCGGAAAAAAATAACCTGCTATTTTTTTTTCGAAATGGTCCTTAAAAATCGTCAAAATCTAAAATAAAAGCTACGTAAGCTTAAATATAACCATTAAATGTTTGTTTTATACGTAATGTTTAACGAAGAAAAGAATAAGACCAACCCCCATTACACTAGCACTAGCCTTTCTCGAGATATTTTACTTTTTTCGTATTTTTTCTACGCCACCTTTGAAAATAAGTCCAGTTACCAAATGAATACCAGTTACTAAATTGAATTAAAAGTGAATTCAATTTAATTAAAGTAAAGGGAACGTGGGTATAAGTCTGCAGGTAAAGCCATGTGCTCCCCACATCAGATTTTTAATTTCCCTGCAGTACATGGTAATATATAGGGAAGTTATTGGAATCATGCCGAAAATTGCAACTCGAGTTTTCGACAGATCTACACGTTTTAGGACCTATAGAATACGAAAAAACTATTTTAGAGTGACGTCTGTGTGTGTATCTGTCTGTGTGTCTGTCTGTCTCTCTGTCTGTGCAATGCATTTATCCACTCTAACTCAAAAACTAATGAACCAAATTTCATAAACTTTGGTAGGTATATCACTTGTGTATGACCCTGGTGCTGATTAGTTTTTGGTACGATTCGCGATAAAAGAACTCAACTTCTTTTGTGAAATGCCATACAAAAATATAATATCTTGTAGAAAATATCTTGTAGAAAACCAACCACTATAGCTAGAAAACCAATTGACCAAATTTCACACAATTTGGTAAGTGAGTTAACTGTGGGATATCCTGGTGCTGATTGAATTTGGTACTATTCGGTAAGGAGGAACCCGCCTTTTTTACAACGTGGCCTGTGAAAATTTGCTAAAAATCTGAAGTAAAAGGCTACATATGCTCAAATGTATCTAAAAGAATTTAAAGTGAATTAAGTTACTAAACGAAACGAAGATGCAATATAAAAACGAATTGGAAATAATATCAGAAAATTATCCATATTATTTTCTGAAATTAAACTCAATGCATAATGAAATGAAAAGTTACAAAATGAATTTGAATCTACTTGGAAAGTCATGTGCTGCTCACCTCAGATTTTTACTTTCCCTGCAGTACTTGGAAATGTATAGGGAAAGCATTGGAATCATGAAAAAATGTCAAAAATTGCAACTTCAGTTTTCGACGGATCTACACGTTTTGAGACATCTAGAACACGAAAACACTATTTTAGCATGACGTCTGTGTGTGTGTGGCTGTGTATGTGTGTGTCTGTGAGTCTGTGTGTCTATTTGTCTGTCTGTGAAGATTTTGTATCCACTCTACCTCAAAAACTAATGGACTGAATTTTATATAATTTTACAGGTAAGTCACTTGTAGTGTATCCTGGCGCTGATTAGATTTTGGTACAATTCTGAAGAAAATATTCTGACTTTTTTTGCAAAATGGCCCGCAAAAAATGCCTATATCTACTCTAGCTAAAAAACTAATAAATCAAATTTTGCAAAATTTGGTGGATAAAACACTTCTGAGTTAATCTTTTGCTGATTTGATTTTGGTACGATTCAGATGAAGGAACCTGCCTTTTTTTGCGAAATGCTTGAAAAACTCGTCAAAGTCTAAAATAAAAAATTATGTAGGCTCAAATATATCAATTCAATACCGACCGCTACGTATGCAGACCGCTATGTATGCCGACCGCTACGTATTTCACCGCTACGTATGCAATTGGATATCTATTCATACCGACTCCATTACTCTAGGGCTAACCTTTCTTGACAAATTTTATTTTTTTCTCATGTTCGCTACGCCACATTTGAAATGAAGTTCAGTTGCACAATGAAAACGAAATTTGAAGTAGAAGTACAAATTCAATGTAATATGAAATGATGTTGGTTGTTATTTATGCGATTAAACTCGATTCGAAGTATTTTTGAAGAAATAATGAGAACGTGAATACGGGCCTGCAGGAAAAGTCAAGTGCTGCCCTCATCAGATTGTTTTAAACTTTCAGATAAATTGAATGCAAGCGGAATCATTGTGGTGTAATCATGTTTATAAAAATTTCTAAATGAAGTACTGGAATCTAACAAAAACCCCACTTCAAGGAAATCATCTCCTCGACAATACAGAAAACAACAAGATGCTCTCAAATAGTTATAAAATCCCAAAATGGTTTATCTACATGTATACTGCCAAAGGTTTCACATATTATGATGGGGCCGAAAATTCAAATTAGAGTTTTCAACCGAAGATCACGTTTTAAATATCTCTGAATTGATCGTTTGTGAGGGGCTTGCTACCTGTGTATATGTGTGTGTGTGTATATCCGCGAGCCTGTGAAAAATATCTTTCACGAACAAATAAAGCATTTTGAATGAAATTTGGCACAAAACTTTAAAACAGTGAGTATTACAAGCCTACTGATCTTAAATGCAATCGAATGTTCAGAGCCCTCCTACATTTTTAAATGAAATTTTGAAAAATGCATTAAAAAATCAAAACAATTAATAATATTAATAATAACTGCTTATGTAATTTTTCATTTAAAAACTATTGATACAAATTTCAGAACGAATCGTCCTCGAGATATTGCAATTTTTTCAAAGACATTTATAAAAAATCTGATGTGGGCAGCACATGACTTTGCCTGCAAACTTATATCCGCGTTCTCTTTATTTTAATTGAATTTAATTCACCTCTAATTCAATTTTCGTTTTTATTTGGTAACTGGACTTATTTTCAAAAGTGGCGTAGAGAAAATACGAAAAAACTAAAATATCTCGAGAACAGCTAGTTCTAGTGTAATGGGGTTGGTCTTATTCTTTTCCTTGTTAAAAATTACGAATAAAACAAGCATTTAATGGATATATTTGAGCATACGTAGTTTTTATTTTAAATTTTGACGATTTTTTCGGGCCATTTTGCAAAAAGAAGCAGATTATTTTTTTCCAAATCGTACCAAAATCTAATCAGCATCATGGTAACAAACACACGACTTTTCAAACGAATTTTATGAAATTCGGTCCATTAGTTTTTCAGCAAGAGTGGATACAGGTAATTTTTGAGGGCCATTTCGCAAAAACAGCAGGGTTCTATTATCTCTAATGGTACCAAAACCTTATCAGTACCGGGGTCATACACTGAAGTATCTACCAAATATTATGACATTCTGGCTATTAATTTTTTACTTAGATTGGATACTTACATTGCACAGGCATACACACAAACAGACAGACACACAGACGTAGCCCTAAAAGTAGGTTAGTAGTGTTCTAAGAGGTCCCGAACCGTGTAGATACGTCGAAAACTCGAGACTTGATTTTCGGCATGATTCCAATGCTTTCCGTATACATTACCATGTACTGTAGGGAAAGTAAAATGCCAAAAGACAAAACGGGAATTAAATAAAAAAAAATCTGATGTGGGCAGCACATGACTTTCGCCGCAGACGTATATGCACGTTATTGTCATTTCATCAAAATTCATTTCATCAGTAATTTCATCAATAATTCATAATAATTCTTTGACTTTCTATCATTATTTCATTCAATAATTCATTAATTAATAATTCATTCATGAGTTTAATTTTACAAAATAACGCTCTTAATTATTTTAAATTGCAGTTATTTTTTTGCATTTAATTCAATTTTCGCTTTTTACTTTCCCTGCAATATATGGTAATGTATAGGGAAATATTGGAATCATGCCGAAAATCGCAACTCGACAGACACACAGACAGACACAGAGACGTCACGCTCAAAATAGTTTTTTCGTATTCTAGAGGTCTCGAAAGGTGTAGATCCGCCGAAAACTCAAGTTGCGATTTTCGGCATGATTCCAATAATTTCCTTATACATTACCATGTATTGCAGGGAAAGTAAAAATACGCTGTAAAATCGATAAATATAGTTTACAGAAACAAAAAATATTTTTTGCAATTACAGACAAAATTAACTGGAGTTTCGCTTGTTCGAATTTTTCATACCAGAATCCATTTTTAGAAGCTGCTGCTCTTAATTTTATAAGAAAAAATATGTATCATTGTAAATGATTACAATTATAGCATGTTACCTTTCAGTATAAAGGGCTTGAAAAATATTTCGATTGATATCATACTTGACAATTTTCCCCTCCGGAGGGCAGTAATTTGCCCCCCTAAGGTGGGCTAAAGTATAAAAAATGGTTATAAGGCTATTTTTTACAATAATAATTTAAACTATTGAGTCTCGTGATCATTGAGTCATAAAAAATATAAAATTTCAGATAAATTTCGAAGTTTCCTATCGAATTTTAAATAATTCTATCTAGTTCTAAATATTTTGGTAACAAGTGGGATATAAAGTTTCGTGAAAATCCATAAATATTTGTAGTCGGTATTATGTACACAAGAAATCGACCACAGACATATATACAGACAGACGGACATCTGTCCCAAAATTGTCAAAATGTGTTCAGGAGGTCCTAACATATATTGGCATCAAAATCTCGAAGTCGCAATTTTTTGTAAAAGCAATACTTTTTCTGTACTATATTTCATAGTATGAGGAAGTAAAAATAAGGAGTGGAGAAAAATACAAAATTGTGGAAAAACGAAAGAGTCAAATACTTCTGCCAAAAAATGTATAGATAAAATTATGATACATATATATTTTTTTATTTAAGATAAATGTTAAATAGCTTACAATGGAGATAAAAATGTTTCGCACAGAAACATTTGTATAGACTTTTTTTTCTATGTGGGTATGCATATTATTTTCCACTATATTTAAATATATGTAATGTTTTTATTAATGTTAGTTATTACTAAAAAATATAGCTATCTCTAAACATAAATTTGATATGACTAAATGAAGACTTTTTTATGCAAAACATATCAGGACATAAATGATAGTTAATATTGAAAGAAACATGTTTTGTATGTAACGAAAGAGGCATCCTATTAAGTATACAAAACAGAAAATCATTGTTATGTTATGAAGGTGTGTGTCGTTCGACCTTGACGACAAATGCATTGATCTTGACGACGAATTTGACTAATATTACCAACTTGTTGCAGAAAATTCTGAACTTTGTAGATTGGCTAAGAGCTTCATTAGTTACGTGCTTTTTCCAGAACTTTCCAAAGAGTGTATAGTATATCAGTTCATCCTTATTCAATTGGATTGATGACGTGGTGCGAGAAAAATGATCTGCCGAGCTCAATACAGAACTAAATGCATTTTTTTCTTCTGATTATATATAAACTATAAGTTGTATTGTATAACAAGAAGAGTAGAACAGTGAGAAAATTTAATTTTACATCTGTGACACATGTGCATATACATCTGCGCTGTACGCTAGTATACGCTTATCGCTTCCGTTGACCACATGCTTCCCAGGTGTTGCAGTTGTCACATCCAAACATTTCATTCTGCTGAGACGGAGCTAGGAAATTCCGAAGAGCACGTGGACTCCTCGCAACCTAAAACAGTTGAAGAGTATTGCCCACAAACCTTTCATTCCTTTCTTGAGTTCCTAAAGTTCTTTAAAGAACTGGAAAACCACTTTCAAATCTCCGATATCCAGGGCTTCCTCCTTGCAGTCAGGGATATCCCAAGTGGAGGGTTGCCGAAATGAAGGGTTGCCGAAATGGAGGGATGCTGCTACCCAAATGGAGGGTTGTATTGGCTGATCCTTCAATCCACACAACTAATGTCATAAGGTTAGGATCCTCATGCCACAGACTGAAAATAGAGGCGATAACCGCCAGCTGCTACACGAACGATCCACCACCTATGCTTCAAACATTTCATCGTCGTTAACATAGTCGTTTGTGGCCCTATCGGGACAAAATAAACAGCAGTCCAATCATCAATCTAAAATGTGTAATTAAAAAAAATTAAAAAACCACAGCTATCGAAACCTCTCTCTAGATATTTTGTACTATCGTCACACACAATGCACATCGAACAATTCCCATTCGAAATATGTAAAAATAGTTACTTTTCAAATCAAACTACAACGGATATCAGAGTAACTCACTATCTCCTATTACTTTTGTGGTTAATAAGAAGAATGTGATATGGACAGGACATTTCTTTCTCTGCAGACTTAAATTCATTTGTTTTTTTCTTTATTTCTTTAATAATTCATTAGATTTAGTTCAAATGCAACAAATAACACTACATTTGCATTTTTAATTCAGTTTTTTTTATTTGGTAATTGAACATTTTACCGATAGCAGCGTAACAAAAATGCAAAAAATCTCAAATATCTTGAGAAAGATTAGTCCTAAAGTATAACGGAGTGTACTATATTCTTTACCCCACCAAAAATTGTGTATAAAACAAGAATTTAATTGATACTTTTCAACATACGTAGTCTTTTTTATTTTCCCTGCAATATATGGTAATGTATAGGGAAAGTATTGGAATCATGCCGAAAATCACAACTCGAGTTTTCGACGAATCTACACGTTTCGAGACCTCTAGAATACGAAAACATCATTTTTTACGTGACGTCTGTGTGTGTGTGTGTCTGTCTGACTGTCTGTGCAATGTATGTATCCACTCTAATTCAAAAACTAATGGACCCAATTTCATAAAATTTGGTAGGTAAGTCACTTGGGTATGACCCTGGTGCTGATTAGTTTTTGGTACGATTCGTAAAAACAGAACCGGCCTTTTTTTGCGAAATGGCCGTAAAAATTCCATGTATCCACTCTAGCTAAAATACTAATTGACCAAATTTCACAAAATTTGGTGGATAAGTTAGTTGTACGATACTCTGGTGCTGATAAGATTTTGGTATTTATCGGAAAAGAACAACCTGCCTTTTTATACGAAATGGCCCGCAATAATGTCATGTATCCACTCTAACTAAACTATTAATTGGCCAAATTTCACAAAATTTGATAGATAAGTTACTTGGGGAATACTCTGGTGCTGATTAGATTTTGGTATTATTCGGAAAAGAACAACCTGCCTTTTTTTACGAAATGGCCCTCAAAAATCGCAAAATCTAAAAAAAGCTACATATGTTCAAATATATCAGTTAACTTCTTGTTTTATACGTAATTTTTAATGAGGAAAATAATAAGAACAACTCTATTACTCTAGGACTAACCATTCTCGAATTATTTAAGATTTTTCGAATTTAGTTATGCCACTTTTAGAAAAATGTCTAATTACCAAATAAAAACAGAAATTAAATTAAAAATGCAAATTCAGTGTTATTTTGCGCAATTAAACTCAATTTGATGAATTATTAAAGAAAAATAATATGAATTTGAGTCTGCAGGGAAAGTCATGTGCTGCCCACATCAGATTTTTACTTTCCCTGCAATACATGGTAATGTATAGGGAAAGTATTTGAATCATGTCGAATATCGCAACTCGAGTTTTCGACGGATCTACACATTTCGAGACCTCTAGAATACGAAAAAACCATTTTTAGCGTGACGTCTGTGTGTGTGTCTGTGTATCTGTCTGTCTGTCTGTGCAGATATTGTATCCACTCTAATTATAAAACTAATGGACTGAATTTCACAAAATTTGGTAGGTAAGTCACTTGTAGGCGAGTCTGGTGCTGATTAGTTTTGGGTACGATTCGATATAAAAGAACCCGCCTATTTTTGCGAAATGGCCCGCAAAATCTTGTATCCACTCTAACTGAAAAAATAATGGACCGAATTTCACAAAATTCGGCAGATGTGTTATTTGTGGGTCACCCTGGTGCTGATTAGATTTTGATACGCTTCGGAAAAAAATAACCTGCCTTTTTTTGCAAAATGGCCCGCAAAATCGTCAAAATCTGAACTAAAGAACTACGTATGCTCAAATATATCCATTAAATGCTTGTTTAATTCGTAATTTTTAGCGAAGAAAAGAATAAGTTCAACCACATTACACTAGGATTAGCCGTTCTCGAGATATTTTAGTTTTTCGTTTTTTCTCTGCGCCACCTTTGAAAATAAGTTCGGTTACCGAATGAGAACGAACATTGAATTAAAAGTGAAATAAATTTAATTAAAATAAAGAGAACGTGGATATAAGTCTGCAGGGAAATTCATGTGCTGCCCACATCAGATTTTTTCCTTTCCCTGCAATACATGGTAAAGTATAGGGAAAGTATTGGAATCATGTCGAAAATCGCAACTCGAGTTTTCGACGGATCTACACATTTCGCGATCTCTAGAATACGAAAAAAATATTTTTAGCGTGACGTCTGTGTGTGTGTCTGTGTGGCTGACTGTCTGTCTGTCTGTGTGTCTGTATGTCTGTCTGTGCAGATTTTGTATCCACTCTAACTAAAAAACTAATTGACCGAATTTCGTAAAATTTGGTAGGTAAGTCACTTGTGGGCGAATCTGGTGCTGATTAGTTTTAGGTACGATTCGGGATAAAAGAATCCGCTTTTTTTTGCGAAATGGCCCGCAAAAGCTTGTATCCTTTCTAGCTGAAAATCTAATGGACCTAATTTCACGAAATTTGGTAGATGAGTCGCTTATGGAACACACTGGTGCTGATTAGATTTTGGTAGGATTCGGCAAAAAGTAACCTGCCTTTTTTTGCAAAATGGCCTGCAAAAATCAACAAAATCTAAAATAAAAAACTATGTGTGCTGAAATATATCTATTAAATTTTCGTTTTATACGTAATTTTTAACGAAGAAAAGAATAAAACCAACCCCATTACACTAGAACGAGCTGTTCTCGAGATATTTTAGTTTTTCGTATTTTTTCTAGGCCATTATTGAAAATAAGTCCAGTTACCAAATGAGAACGAAAATTGAATTAAAAGTAAATTAAATTTAATTAAAATAAAGAGAACGTGGACATAAGTCTGCAAAGAAAGTCATGTGCTGCTCACATCAGACTTTTTTTTATTATTTTGGCGATTTTTGCGGACCATTTCGTAAATAAAGGCAGATTCTTTTTTCGAAACGTGCCAAAATCGAATCAGCACCAGAGTGTCCCACAAGCAACTTATCTACCAAATTTTGTGAAATTTGGTCAATTATTATTTTAACTAAGGTGGGTACATGAAATTTTTACGGACCATTTCGTAAAAAAGGCAGGTTGTTCTTTTTCGAATCGTACCAAAATCTAATCAGCACCAAAGTGTCCTACAAGTAACTTATCTACCAAATTTTGTGAAAGTTGGTCAATTAGTGTTTTAACTAGAGTGGATACATGAAGTTTTTAAGGACCATTTCGCAAAAAAAGGCGGGTTCTGTTTTAACGAGTCCTACCAAAAACTAATCAGCACCAGGGTTTAACCCAAGTGACGTACATACCAAATTTTATGAAATTCGGTCCATTACTTTTTAGTTAGAGTGGATACATACATTGCACAGACAGACAGACAGACAGACAAACACACATACATCACGCTAAACATAGTTTTTTCGTATTCTACAGGTCTCGAAACGTGTAGATCCATCAAAAACTCGAGTTATGATTTTCGGTATGATCCCAATACTTTCCCTATACATTACCATGTATTGCAGGGAAATTAAAAAATCTGATGTTGGCAGCACATGACTTTCCCTGCAAACTCAAATTCATTTTCTTTTAATTCTTTAATTATTCACCAAATTGAGTTTCATTGCACAAAATAACACTAAATTTGCATTTTTAATTCAATTTCTGTTTTTATTTGGTAATTAGATATTTTTCTAAAAGTGGCAAAACTAAATGCGGAAAATCTCAAATATCTCGAGAATGGTTTGTCCTAGAGTAATAGAGTTGTTCTTATTATTTTCCTCATCAAAAATTACGTACAAAACAAGCATTTAACTCTTTAAGCGTGTCATTTAATTCCCTTCGCTCGCTCTGCAGTGGGGAGTATTTTTCTCCCATATACTTTTCCCCATTGATTACGCGTTGAATGAGAAGGCGTTTTGCTGAAATAAGTATTAAATGAATAAACATGTATAATAACAGGTAAGTAAGTAAACATGTATAATCACAGATAAGTAAATAAAAAAACATACAATTCCAATTTTTAATAATTCCTCTAGGTGTGATAAATTTTAAAACATGGAATATAACAAAGAGCAACTTCACAGTCTGGACACCATGTCCTAGTTTGTTTCCTAAGTTTCTTGCCAGTTTTATTCAGAATCAATTTCAAAATCCGAAACATTTAAAAGTTCTTCTTCTGTATCACAAGAATCATGAGATAACTTGCGTTTTGTTGAAATAAGATTGAAAGCACTTGAGGCCGCCATTGCTTTGACAGTGAAATCCCAACAAAACTGAGTTTATTTTACGCGCGTTTACGAAATACTGCCTCTGATAACATTTAGTTTGTAGGACTACTACTGTCATCTAGTGTAAAAGACTCTAAGCACAGTTAATATCTCATAAAAAATCATATGACATGTTATTTCCGTCAAAAACATAGGAATCTCGGCTTTAAAATTGCATGACGAGTCCAACTCGTCAAACCCGTTTAGCGGTAGTGCAGTGCATGACGAGCTGAACTCGTCAAGCACGCTTAAACACGGTTAATTGATATATTTGAACATACGTAACTTTTTTTTTAGATTTTGCGAATTTTGAGGGTCATTTCGTAAAAAAAGGCAGGTTGTTCTTTTCCGAATAATACCAAAATCTAATCAGCACCAGAGTATCCCTCAAGTAACTGATCTATCAAACTTTGTGAAATGTGGTCAATTAGTAGTTTAGTTAGAGTGGATACATGTCACTTTTGCGGGCCATTTCGTAAAAAAAGGCAGGTTGTTCTTTTCCGATTAATACCAAAATCTAATCAGCACCAGAGTATCGTACAAGTAACTTATCTACCAAGTTTTGTGAGATTTGGTCAATTAGTATTTTAGCTAGAGTGGATACATGGAATTTTTAGGGGCCATTTCGCAAAAAAAGGCAGATTCTGTTTTAACGAATCGTACCAAAAATTGATCAGCACCAGGGTCATATCCAAGAGATTTACCTACCAAATTTTATGGAATTCGCTTCATAAGTTTTTGAGTTAGAGTGGATACATACTTTGCTGAGACATGCAGACACACACACATATACACACACAGATGTCACGCTAAAAATAGTTTTTTTGTATTCCAGATGTCTCGAAACGTGTAGATCCGTCGAAAACTCGAGTTGCGATTTTCGATGTGATTCCAATATTTTCCCTATACATTGCCATGTATTGCAGGGAAAGTAAAATCTGATGTGAGCTGGACATGTCTTTCCCTGCAGACATAAATTCATTTTTTACTTTATTTCATTAATAATTCATTAGATTGAGATTAATTGCACCAAATAACACTAAATTTTCATTTTTAATTCAGTTTTTGTTTTTAATTGGTAATTGGAAATTTTACCGATAGCGCCGTAAAAAAATGCAAAAAAATCTCAAATATCTTGAGAACGGTTAGTCCTAAAGTATAATGGAGTGTATTATATTATTTTCCTCGCCAAAAATTGTGTGTGTATAGAACAAGAATTTAATTGATAAAATTCAACATACGTACTCTTTTTTTTTAGATTTTGGCGAATTTTGGGAGCCATTTCGTAAATAAAGGCAGGTTGTTTTTTTTCGAATCGTACCAAAATCGATTCAGCACCAGAGTGTAACACAAGTTACTTATCTACCTAATTTTGTGAAATTTGGTCAATTAGTATTTCAGAGCTAGGGTGGATAATTGAAATTTTTGCGGACCATTTTGTAAAAAAGGCAGGTTCTTCTTTTTCGAATCGTACCAAAATCTAATCAGCACCAGAGTGTCCTACAAGTAACTTATCTACAAAATTTTGTGAAAGTTGGCAAATTAGTATTTTAGCTAGAGTGGATTCATGAAATTTTTACGGGCTTTTTCGCAAAAAAGGGCGGGTTCTGTTTTTACGTATCCTACCAAAAACTAATCAGCACCAGGGTCTTACCCAAGTGACGTACATACCAAATTTTATGAAATTCGGTCCATTGGTTCTTTAGTTAGAGTGGATAAATTCATTGCACAGACAGTCAGACAGACACACAGACTGTCAGACAGACAGACAGACACACAGACACACACACATACGTCACGCTAAAAATAGTTTTTTCGTATTTTAGAGGTCTCGAAACGTGTAGATCCGTCAAAAACTCGAATCGTGATTTTCGGTTTGATCCCAATACATTCCCTATACATTACCATGTATTTCAGGGAAAGTAAAAAAATCTGATGTGGGCAGCACATGACTTTCCCTGCAAACTCTAATTCATTTTCTTTTATTTCTTTAATAATTCATTAAATTGAGTTTAATTGCACAAAATAACACTAAATTTGCATTTTTAATTCAATTATCTGTTTTTATTTGGTAATCAGACATTTTTCTAAAAGTGGCATAACTAAACGCGGAAAATCCCAAATATCTCAAGAATGGTTAGTCCTAGAGTAACAGAGTTGTTCTTATTATTTTCCTCACCAAAAATTACGTATAAAACAAACATTTAATTGACATATTTGAACATACCTAGCTTTTCTTTAGATTTTGCGATTTTTGAGGGCCATTTCGTAAAAAAAAGCAGGTTGTTCTTTTCCGAATAATACCAAAATCTAATGAGCACCAGAGTATCCTCCATGTAACTTATCTATCAAATTTTGTGAAATTTGGTCAATTAGTATTTTTGCTAGAGTGGATATATGACATTTTTGCGGACCATTTCGTTCAAAAAGGCAGGTTGTTCTTTTCCGATTAATACCAAAATCTAATCAGCACCAGATTACCATACAAGTAACTTATCTACCAAATTTTGTGAAATTTGGTCAGTTAGTATTTTAGCTAGAATGGATAAATGAAATTTTTACTGGTCTTTTCGCAAAAAAAGGCGGATTCTGTTTTTCCGAATCGTATCAAAAACTAATTAGCACCAGGGTCGTACCCAAGTGACTTACCTACCAAAATCTTTGAAATTCGGTCTATAAGTTTTTGAGTTAGAGTGGATACATTCATTGCACAGACACACAGACACACAGACAGACATACTTCAGACAGACAGACAGACAGACACACACACACACAGACGTTACGCTAAAAATAGTTTATTTGTATTCTAGAGGTCTCGAAACGTGTAGATCCGTCGAAAACTCGAGTTGCGATTTTCGACATGATTCCAATACTTTCCCTATACATTACCATGTATTACAGGGAAAGTAAAAAGTACCAAATGGAAGAGTGGTTTACTCGAGTTGGTCTAGCCATCGGCTAGACTGAGATAAATTAGTAACAACAACTCCATAAAATCGAAATTTATTTGTCTTAACCCAATTTATTTTACAGAATCCCTTGATATCAAAACATTATAAAAACTTCCTACGACAGATATAATTTATATTTCTTCTCCGAACCCCATTATTTTCCTTAAGACCCAAGAGTTTCTCATGTCAACAGGATATCAGAACTGACAGATATAACCCCCCAAATTATCGACATTTTTCTGTTGCTAAAGGGAATACGCCGTAACATATAAAACAATAGTACTCTTGATGATCTAAAATTAATTTGGGTGAAAATTGGACATATTTGTATTCATATAATTATAATTATCACTTTCATTGTGTTACAGATGTCCCGTAATATGTAAAACAATAGTACTCTTGTCGATCTAAATAAATTGAAGTAAAATTTGGACAGATTTGTAATCATATAATTATAACTATTACTTTCAATATGTTGCTTATCTCCTGTAATATGCGAAACTATAGTACTCTTGGCAATCAAAATACATTCCAGTAAAAATTGCACAAATTTGTAATCATCTATTTATAATTATCACTTTCAATATGTTGCAGATGTCCAGTAGCATGTGAAACAATAGTTCTCTTGACGAACTAAATAAATTTGATTTAAAACTGGACATATTTATATTCATATAATTATAACTATCACTTTCAATGTGATATATATATGTCCAGTAATGTGTAAATGTGTAATGTGTGTGTCCTCGATGTATGTAAAGCAATAGCTTGGCGATCTAAATATATCTGAAAGAAAATTAGACAGTTTTCTAATTAACATAATTAGAATTATCAGTTTCAATATATTACAGATATCTTTAAGTACCCAGTAAGTAAAGTATTTTTAAGTTATATTAAGTACCCGGTTTTACAGGTAGTTTACAACATTTGCTCATCCCGGTTTAGATTACTTACCCAATTTTTTATCAAATTTGAGAACATTGCATACAGGGTAAAAACACTTTTTAAAATGTTCTATCCTGATTTGAGGTGAGTGATTTTGGGGATAGATCTAAATAAATTTGAGTAAAAATTGGACATATTTATATTCATACAATTGTAATTATCACCTTCAATGTGATACATATGTCCAGTAATGTGTAAATGTGCAATGTGTGTATCCTCGATTTATGTAAAGCAATAGTGCTGTTGGCGATCTAAATAAATCTGAAAGAAAATTAGACAGTTTTCTAATTAACATAATTACAATTATCACTTTCAATATATTACAGATATTTTTAAGTACCCAGTAAGTAAAGTATTTTTAAGTTATATTCTTAAGTACCCGGTTTTACAGGTAGTTTACAACATTTGCTCACCCCGGTTTAGATTATTTACCTCATTTCTTATTAAATTTGAGAACATTGCATACTGGGTAAGAATGTTTTTTAAGATGTTCTCTCCTGACTTGAGGAGAGTGATTTTGGGGATAGATATTTCTCGAAGCATTTTATTCACTAGATGGATACTATCGGGAATTGTAATTTTGGAGATGGATACTTTCAGGAATAGAAGCTTTCATGATGCATATCTTAAGTGCAGAGAGAGAGAAGTATTGTAGAATATAAAATATTTGAATGTGATTTCTCTTAAAACATTTTATAGGAAATAGCGGCGTGTGTCTAAGCAAGATCCATTATTATTTTACCTACGCATATAGTAAGAGTAATAGTATAATAAAAGTATTGTAATGTGGTGAAAAATTCAAATTTGAGTTTACGACGGAACAACATGTATCAAGCATCAGTAAAACTGAGTTAAACATGCTTGAAGAAATGTATGTGTGTATGCCAGAATGTATGTTAGTGTGTGTATGTATGCTAGAGTGTATATAAGTTAGAATTTATGTTAGTGTACGAGACTGTGGATGCGATATATCACGAACAAATGAGGAGTATCGAATATAATTTGGTACGATTACTACAATCATCCAATACTGAAACCCTATTGATTTCAAACGCCATCGACAGCTCAAAAGACTCCCAATTTTCGAATGAACTTTTGAATAAATTGTTAAAAAATCAGCAATTGCAATAATTATAAAAAGTAATTATTTCAGACATAATTTTTCATTAGCGGACTAATGAAATAAAATTTAGAACGCTAGCATGGACATTGCTTAAAATTCACGATTTTAAAAACAACTTTTGAAAAATTACTAAAATAAAAATAAGGTATTTGAATACTGTTAAATTAGTTCCACATATTTCCTTATTATGCTACTGATATTACCTTACTTATAAACCAGCAATTATTCTCAAACTCTTTTATATGACAAATACGTTGGTGGAAAATATTCCCAATAGCTTTATTTTCTGTCTATATATAAAAAAATCTAATGTGGGCAGCACATGACTTTCCCTGCAGACTGAAATTCATTTTTTCTTTATTTCTTTAATAATTAATTAGATTGAGTTTAATTGAACCAAATAACACAAAATTTGCACTTTTTAATTCAATTTTTGTTTTTATTTGGTAATTGGACATTTTTCCGAAAAGCAAGAAATGCATGAAATATCAAATATCTTGAAAACAGTTTGTCTTAAAGTATAATGGAGTGTGTTATATTATTTTCCTCTTCAAAAATTGCATATAAAACAAGAATTTAATTGACACATTTGAGCATACACTACTTAGTCTTTTTTTTAGATTTTGGCGATTTTGGCGGGCCATTTCGTAGAAAAAGGCAGGTTGTTCTTCTCCGAATAGTACCAAAACCGAATCAGCACCAGAGTATCAAGTAATTTATCTACTAAATTTTGTGAAATTTGGTCAATTAGTATTTCAGCTAGAGCAAATAAATAAAATTTTTACTGGCCATGTCGTAAAAAAACGCGGGTTCCGTTTTTACGAATCATACCAATAACGAATCAGTACCAGGGTCACATCCAAGTGACTTACCAAATTTTATGAAATTCGGTCCATTTGTTTTTGAGTTAGAGTGGATACATACATTTCACAGACACACAGACGGAAACACAGACACATAGACAGACAGGCACACATGGTCTTCACGCTAAAAATAGTTTTTTCGTATTCTAGAGATCTATAAAGGTGCAGATCCGAAAGTTCGAGTTGCGAATTTCGACATGATTCCAATATTTTCCCTATACATTACCATGTATTACAGGGAAAGTAAAAATCTGGTGTGGGCGCAGCACATAACTTTCCCTGCAGACCCAAATTCATATGTTCTTCATTTCTTTAATAATTCATTAGATTGAGTTTAATTGAACCAAATAACACTAAATTTGCATTTTTAATTCAATTTTT
Organism: Amaurobius ferox; assembly: GCA_951213105.1. Taxonomy (NCBI): domain Eukaryota; kingdom Metazoa; phylum Arthropoda; class Arachnida; order Araneae; family Amaurobiidae; genus Amaurobius; species Amaurobius ferox. Next base: position 81,847,712 of record OX578148.1, read on the forward strand.
CTTTTCATTCGGTAATTGGACATTTTTCTAAAGGCGGCATAACAAAAATGTGAAAAATCTTAAATATCTCGAGAACGGCTAGTCCTAGAGTAATAGAGTTGTTCTTATTCTTTTCCTCATCAAAATTTACGTATAAAATAAGCATTTAATTGATATATTTGAACATACGTAGCTTTTTATTTAGATTTTGGCGATTTTTGAATGCCATTTCGTAAAAAAAGGCATGTTGATCTTTTCCGAATAATACCAAAATCTAATCTGCACCAGAGTATTGTACAAGTAACTTATCTACCAAATTTTGTGAAATTTAGTCAATTAGTATTTTAGCTAGCGACAATACATGAAATTTTTATGGGCCATTTCGCAAAAATGTTATGGGCCATTTCAGTTCTGTTTTTACGAATCGTACCAAAAACTAATCAGCACCAGGGCCATACCCAAGTGACGACATACCTACCAATATTTATGAAATTCGGTCTATAAGTTTTTGAGTTAGGGTATACAGACATACATTGTGGCAGACATACAGGATTTGCGGGCCATTTCGCAGAAAACGGCGGGTTCTTTTATACAGAATCATACCCAAAACTACTCAGCACTAGATTCGCCCACAAGTAACCAAATTTTATGATATTTGGTCAATTAATTTTTTGGCTAGAGTGGATACAAAATTTACACAGACAGACAGACACACAGACACACACACACAGACGTCACGCTAAAAATATTTTTTTCTTGTTCTACAGTTCTCAAAACGCGCAGATCCGTCGAAAATTCGAGTTTCAATTTTGGGCATGATTCCAATACTTTACCTATACATAACCATGTATTGCAGGGAAAGTAAATTGTAATATGGGCAGCACATGACTTTCCTTGCAGACTTATATACATGTTCTCTTTATTTTAATTAAATTTTATTCACTTTTAATATAATTTTCGTTCTCGGGTGGTAACTGGACTTATTTTCAAAGGTAGCACAAAGAAAATACGAAAAAACTAAAATATCTCGAGAATGGCTAGTTCTAGTGTAATGGGGTTTATCTTACTCTTTTCTTCATTAAAAATTACATATAAAACAAGCATTTAATGGAAATATTGAAGCATACGTAGTTTTTACTTTAGAATTTGACGATTTTTGCGGGCCATTTCTCAAGAAAAGGCAGGTTATTTTTCCAAAGCATACCAAAATCTAATTAGCACCAGAGTAACCTACGAGCGACATATCTACCAAATTTTGTGAAATTCGGTGCATTACTTTTTCAGCTAGTGTGGATATAAGCTTTTGCGGACCATTTCGCAAAAAAGGCAGGTTTTTTTATCCCAACTCGTTCCCAAAACTAATCAGTGCCAGATTCGCCCACAGGTGATTTACCAACCAAATTTTATGAAATTCGGTCCATTAGTTTTTCAGTTAGAGTGGATAAAATATCTGCACAGACAGTCAGACAGATAGGCACAGATACACACACAGAACCGTCGAAAACTCGAGTTGCGATTTTCGACATGATTCCAATGCTTTCTCTATACATTACCATGTATTGCAGGGAAAGTAAAAAGTGGCCGCAGCCGTTGTTCAACATATATCTCGTTCCCTGAGTTTTTCTGCTTCATATCACAAAACCTATAGCCTTCAAAATCATAAAATTTGGTACACATATAAAGAACTATTTGGGGAAGACACTGAAATAAACCATTTGTAACACTTTCCAACGTAGTTATAAAGTGTTTATGACTTTGACCATTCTGTATGTCCGTTCACATGATAACTGCCGTAAAAATGGCTTTATCAAAATGGAATTTTATTATGTTGTTGAGACGCTCTGTGAGATATATGGGAATGTAAAAGGATAATATCACCCACTTTTAAATTTAATCCGTTTGAGAAAATGAAATACGTTGAACTCAATCGTACCTAAGTTTTCAATCACTTTCTTTAAATTTTTAAATAAAAATTTAAATAATAATGACACTCATATTATATGAAGCGATCTCGTTACTCATTTTAAAATAAAATATGGCATCCATTTTTTTTCCTTAGTGAAAATCATGATTTTAAATAATGCTTATATATATATATATATATATTTAGTGTTGCATCGGTCTTAAAACCGCTTTATTTTTGCATATTATCTGTGTATCTCAATTCTGTGACAAAGCAATTACAATGTTCTTGACATTAAATGATCACTAAACTTTGATTATTTCTACAACGGATCCTAATTTCTACAACGGAGCCTAAACACATCAAGCGATTGTAAGATGAGTTGTATATGAATTGCTGAATTTTTAACGCAAAATTATTTAGCTGTTGAGGGTGGAATATAAGTGATGTAAGTGAAATATTCATTGATTTTATATAGAGGGGCAGACGATCTATGTTTTGATGATGTCATTTGAATAAAGTTCAGTTTGTGTAGATTTGTATCTTTCGAAGTTTTAAGTTTCCAAGTAAAATAAATTATTGTAGTACTGCGATAATTTTAAACATATCACCGCTGAATGTACCGCATTTTAGAGCTGTTTAAATAAAATTGCATTTCTGTTGGAAAATGTTCCATAATCAGTGCGTTATGCATGATTGATCTTGTTTGATTTATGCTTTAGTTTAACAGATATTTAATGCAAAGTCAAAAATATTTGAGTTGCGAGTTCTCGTACTGGACAGAGTAACAATAGCAAGAACACGAATGTTTGCAGGGGTACCTTAATTTCTGCACAACTGAGCTATTTTTTATTATGTTGAAGTTTACGTGTTATTCAACTTTTTATGCACGTCTGACATGAATAGCGTTCTTCCGTATTAGCACGTCTATCTCTGTATCATACGCAGAAATAATACTATAGAAAGATTAATTTGGTGCATTTATAGAAAAATAATAGGGTAACACGTTGAAATAAACAGTTATTTTAGTTTGGCTTTAAACAGATCTCGAAGCAAGCACATTGAACACCGGCCATTGAGATATAAAAATCGTTGCGTCACCCGAAATTATTTGTGTCGTTCTGGAAATACTATATCTTATAAAAATACGAAATTTGGTATATATGTGGAGAAATAATACGGAAATATCGTGAATAAAGCCGTTTTTCTTTTGAATTAGCTCGCGCAACGACATCTGCGAACGCAAGCGAGTAAAGGATTCGAAGCCTCCCGACTCGCTGAGCACGGAGGTTGGCGAAACGTAGCGAACAGGGACAAAGCCCCATAGTTAGCTGAAAAATCAATTATTATATAGTTTTTGGAAATACATCACACCTCACCTGAATATTAATATTATTCGCCGTAGGAGGATAAAAAAAAGCTTGCTTTAAATTATAGTTTCACGGTTTCATCATGAATATATGAGTATTAAATATTATTTAACAAACAGTGCACGATCATTTTAGCTCTGTATCAATTCCTTTTGATGTTATTAAATTTACTGAATTTATCCCGGGAAACGGTTTCTAGCACAAGTAATGTTATTCACCATTGCACATGAAGATTAATAGATAAAAATGAAACTAGACAAACATGTATCAAATATATCTTGTATTATAAATAATCGGCGATAGCTTCCGTCTGATAGAGTCGAAATGGCTTTGTGTGAATAACGTGTTGTAAAATAAAACGTGCCTTTTGTAATACAGAAAAAACCCTCTATCCAAAATAAATATAATTGCATAAACATAGAGGACCTTTAAAGAGTTGCAAAATTTTTCTTATTGCTTATAGCTATCACTTTTATATTTAAGATACACACATTACAATCTTGTGAAAAGTAAAATTTTCATTCTTATACAACTTGACAAGACAATTACTCGAAAAATAATAAAAGCTTTTATTTCAAAAATAAATATAGATTTAGAAACTAATCTTCTCATATTTTTGTCGCTTAATATTTAAATCTATATTTTACTGTTTCGAATATATTTCGAGTGAGAGTACGAAAAGGGAAAAAAAAATTCAATCTTCGAATACTCAAAAACTATAAAAGCTTATTTTAAAAATAAATTTAGATTTAGAAGGTAAATATCCTAATGCATGCTTTTGCAAATTTCATTACTAAATATTCTAATACACACTTTTGTCGTTTACTATTTAATTCTATATTTCATAATTAATTATATATTTCGTGTGAAATATAAAAAAAATGAAAACAAAAACACTCGCTCGGATGTCTACTTATTTTTTTTCTGAAAAAAAAAACAGTTCTAAATATTACAATATTGAAATTATTTTATATATTCATAATCTGGACAGATAAAACAAGAAATATTATTCAATTTTTATCTATTAGGTTCGGTAGGGGGGGGGGAGTGTATTAGCGTCCCAAAGAGTTTACATTTCTCATAACATTCCGTTATTCCGCCATAGAAACTCCAACCATAGAATTTATTCACATCAAATTATTTGAATTGAATTAATGTTATGAACATTAATCACTGGAGCACTTATGAACTGGAATTGTGAGAATCTCTCTGGATTTGGAAGACCGATTTAGGAGACAGAGAGGGAATCAAATATGCTTTACGTAAATAAATACATATGTATATATTTTTACGCAGTACCGTATGAAAATAAAGCAGTGTACATAACAGTAAGTATCAGAGGCGGTTGATTATCTTTTGTTACAGCGAAGAGTAAAAATTATAATATAAGAAAGATCAATCTTGCATAAAGTATTGACTATGAAACACTTTCCAACTACTCATTTATACTTCCATAGGTCCTACAGACCGCCTGAACAACATACTAAAATTTCATTTTGATTCTTTTTTACGGCAGTTATCGTGCAAACGGACAGACAGACAGACAGAATGAACAAAGTCATAAACACTTTTTACCTTTGTTGTAAAGTGTTAAAAATGAGTAACTTTTATGAGCACTTTCAACATTCTGAATGATGAAATCAATGAATAAATTATCTCAAATCTTATAAGAGAAATTAGATATATTATTTTATCACAAGAACTAGTTAGAGCAATTTTTATAAAATGCTGTTTGTTTTTTCAAATGAAACACGACAGAATAAAATTATTCATTGTTAACGAGATGAAATTCTAATAAAATCCTTGTTTATATTATTGTTAAAATAAAATACAGAAATTTCTTAATTTGCAAAGTAAGAAAATGTTGGACAAATCATAGTTCTATTAACTTAAGATAGAAACTTTGAAAACTATTCATTTTATAATAAACAAAGAGCACTATTGTCTAATAAACATCAGAATTGCATTTTTAACGCCATTTTTATAAATCAACTATGCATTTTATTACCACATACCGAATATAATGAACTTTTATAAAAGTACTGTATTTGATTATCCATTATAAACTGTCAAAACATACCAAATGGCGAAAAGTACAATCTGTCAACCCAAACAATAGTTTCTCCTTCTTTCCCCCTGACACCATTAGCCCGAAAATACGTCAGTCTCCAATTTAAACGGTGCATCGAAGTGACAGATAAAACCCAATAATTATCGATAGTTCACGGCTGTAAGTATATGTCCTGGACACAAAACTGTGGCACTCAGAGAATCGCTTCTGAAACTAGAGCATAGGTTTGAAATTATCTGATTTAAAGGGGCATTCTTTAACATTAGATAATTTTTAAATTCAAAGCTCTTAATCTGTCTCTCCATCACCGTAACTTTTAAACCGTGCGTCGTAGCGCCACGAAAGTAGTGTGCACATATAGAAAAATGACCATACAAGTACTTGTAGTGCCCCCATTGGAAAAACTCGGTACTTAAGAGAATCAACTAAGAATTCAAAAGAGATAGTGAAAAAAATGCAGTTACAAAATCAAAAATCAGCTTAATTAGCACAAAACGAAAAATCTGATGTGGACAGCACATGACTTTCCCTGCAGATTCAAATTCATATTTTCTTTATTTCTTTAATAATTCGTTATATTGAGTTTTATTGAGCCAAATAACACTAAATTTGCATTTTTAATTCAATTTTTGTTTCTATTTGGTAATTGGACATGTTTCCGAAATCGGCGTAATAAAAATGCAAGAAATCTCAAATATCTTGAGAACGGTTAGTCCTAAAGTATAATGGAGTGTGTTATATTATTTCCCTCTACAAAAATTGCGTATAAAACAAAAATTTATTTGATACATTTGAGCATACACTACTTAGTCTTTTATCAGATATTGGCGATTTTTGCGGGCTATTTCGTAAGAAAGGCAGGTTGTTCTTTTCCGAATCGTACTAAAATCTACTCAGGACCAGAGTATCCCATATGTGATTAATCTACCAAATTTTGTGAAATTTGGTCAATTTGTATTTAAGCTAGAGTGAATACATGAGATTTTTTAGGGCCATTTCGCAAAAAAAAGCGGATTCTTTTTTTCGAATTATACCAACAACTAATCAGCACCAAGGTTACATCCAAAGGTCTTACCTCCCAAGTTTTATGAAATTCGGTCCAATAGTTGAGTTAGAGTGAATACATACATTGCACAGACACACACACAGACATTACGCAAAAAATAGTTTTTTCTTAGTCTAGAGGTCTCGAAATGTGTAGATCCGTTGAAAACTCGAGTTGCGATTTTCGACATGATTCCAATACTTTCCCTATACATTACCATGTATTGCAGGGAAAGTAAAAAGAAACAAGAAAGATCAATAATGCATGACGCAGTGATTATGAAACAATTTTCAACTAAAATCCAATTTTATTTAAACACTCTAGAATGCGATACATTCAGCGCTGATATATTTTAAATTATCACAGTACTATAATAATTTATTATATTTGAAAGCTTAAAACTTCATCGAAAAAAATGGGGTTAATTGAAATTACGTCATCGAAATATAAATCGTCTGGCTCTCTATGTAAAAGTAATGCAAGTTTTATTTATATCACTTTTATTCCAGACTCCAGAGGTAAATAATTTTGCTTGACAAAAATTCAGCAATTCTTATACAACTCATCTTACAATCACTTGTTTACATTCTGCATCCATTACAATTAGGCTCCGTTGTATAAATAATCAAAGTTTGATGATCAATTAAACTCAAAAATATTGTAATTGCTTTGGCACAGAAAATGCGCAAAAATAAAGCGGTTTTAGTACGGATGCAACATTAAATATAAATTTAAAAAAACTTTTAAAATTAGAATTTTTACACTGGAAAAAATATATGGATGCCATATTCTATTATGAAGTGTGTCAAGGGATCTCTTCATATAATATGTCTGTAATTATTATTTTAATTTTTATTTAAAAAACTACCGAACACATTTTGCTGAAAATGATTTATATATTTTATGAGATAGTTTGAATATTTTCTAAAATTTTCGAAGCAATTTGTGCATTTTAACTTTGCTTAAAAATGTTTTAAAAAATTAAGTCCCATAGGGTTCAATGTATTTCACTTTTTCAACACGGGTTCAATCCAAAACTATTTGGGTGATATTACTCATTTACATTCCCATATGTCCCACAGACCGTCTCAACAATATACTAAAATTTCTTTTTGAGAATGTCATTTTAACGATAATTATCGAACGAACGAACAGACAGATAGAATGAACAAAGTCATAAACACTTTTCAACTATGTTGGAAACTATTATAAAATGCAAAAATATTTAGTAAAGGCAATTAAAGAAAGGCAAATCAAAAACAGGCAAACAAAGAAAGGCAAATCAAAGAAAGGCAATCAAAGAAAAGCAAACCAAAGAAAGGCAATAAAAGATCATCGAAACTGATATCCGGTGACTAACAAGCGACAGCAACAGAAAAGAGCATCGTTATCAGATGGTGCTCAATTTGTATAGCATAATTTATCGTATACACGAAACACTGTGTATACGATATACTACTCGACAGGTAAGTTTCACTTGTATACACGGATTTAAGAGGGTCCGGGACAGAGATTTTTATATTCTTTATTTATGAGCAATTTTTTATACAACTTTTTCCTGAAATGTGTGTCTTTGTAAAGATCACTTTATTTATAGAAAATTATTCAAAAATTTGAATTTTTTTTTAATTTAAAATTTGAAATTTTAAAAATTTTTAACTTTTGATATAGCTACTAAACTAATTGATCATTGTACATAATGTTTTCACTTTTGTGCATAATAAAACTTTCTTGCTAAGTTGGCTTCAGGATTTAAAAAAAATGTAATATTAAATACTAATAATATTATTAAAAGTAAACAAAGATCATTTATTTTAGTAATTTTTCATTGAGGTGAATATATTTAAAAAATTTTACTCGAAATAAAAAATCGTGAACACATATTGTTAAAAATAGAAAAGATGAAATCTGTACAGAATTTCGTATGTGTGCTTCGCAAGGAACTTTAGATATATCCTGTGATAAATTATTATAGTTGATAAATTATAAAAAATTCATTTTGAGATAAATGGTTTTAGTCATTCACTCTTCAACAAATTCACACTATTTTTTACATTTTATCACTTATAAGCATATTTCTAATATATTTTGACACAAATAATATAAAAGAACTCAATTTATATAATATATAGGCAAAATGATATTTGGTAAGTAATCAAGTAAAAAATATGTATATCAAGTAAAGACAATTTGTTTTCAAATGCTCTAGACTGATAAGACACTGATTAGAATTCTGAGAAGACACCGATACCCTTAATTGTAGTTTTTCATACAGTTTTAACTTTGCTAAATGCACTTTCTATCGGTGCAATTTAAAGGTAACAGATGTTTTTAATATGGGTTTCCTGCACCCACCCTCTTGCATATTTTTGATCTGTCAAAACTACCCTTACATTTGTCAAAAACTACCGCAAAACTGTGATGAAACAAAGCAAATTATATAAAAGGGGAAGTTTCACTACCAAAACATAAGCATAGAAATTCGTAATAAACAAACACCCAATCACTTCACTTCGAATAAGCAACTAGAAAAAAAAATATAATGAAACTACAGCAGTAAAGAGATTTGTTTACATTTTCGAAGCCTGAGAGAGACATTTAATCCCAGGCAGACAGCACGGCGTGCCGCGACAGTACAACATAAACAATTTTATATCTGCTGATATAATCATCATAGAAACATGTCGATGTCGAAGGCCCAGACCACACAGCCAACCCCAGGGCGTACGGCAGTTTAATGTGTGGCCGGGAGAGGAGGTTAGCCGAAACCGTCCTCCACAGTCAGTGACCAAGTTTTAGTCTGCAATTATTTAAAATTCAATAAAGTGTAAATATATATACAGACAGTTTTAGAGTTTTACATAAAATACAGTGGGAAGGGAGGCAAAGAAACGTAGATTTTAACAAATTTTGAAATTTGAGGTAAAAATTAAATTATTTTCTTAAAATTAAATTAAATTTATGTGAAACGTATGGCCAAAAGAATCCGAGCAACTGCGGGAAAAGGGACAATACAGTAAAAACCAACAAAAGAAAGCAAAAAGAACATAGCTGAATAAAGGTTACAATCAGTTGAGGTAACCGGATAAAGTTAAGTGCTATATAGCACTACATGTACTTGGTAAGACTTTCAAATATATGAACAGCCGAGGAACACAGGGAAAACAGATATATACAACAGAGAAATATAAACAGGAAACAAAATATACAAAAGACGGACACCAAAAAGTGTAAATACAGGAACAATAAGAGACAAACGCCTGGAACAGGGAGGACAACATTGACCGAAGAAATGTGGATTATAAAACCTTATATAAAACTCTATTGGATTATATAAAACTCTATTGGATTATAAAACCTTTCTAGTAATTTTTAAATCAAGAATAAACAAAGTCATAAACACTTTTCAACTTTGTTGTAAAGTGTTAAAAAAGAGATATTTTGATATTTATGTGTCCCGGACCCCCTTAATGTTACATCTTTGTCATTACGAATGATTTTTTCTTTAAGTGTTTTTGTCAAATCACGTGTCCTCTATCCTTTCGTACTAATAAAACACCACTCTTTTATTTTCTAATTGGACTTTTTTGTCTATTTCTGTTGGTTTTCTTAATCTCCATATTTCGCTACTAGGGGAGATACAAGCATATTCAATCAACAGAGTGTGATTACTTTCCTATAGATACACCATACTTCCGAAGCTGTACGACATGTAATTTAAAATGCATAAGGGGTACACGGACTTTCCCTTTTACTAAGAACACTCTATAGAATTATGTATAAAGCAATTACATAATTCTAACAATTCACTAAATGGCAAGATATCTGTTGTAAATAGCACGTCGAGGTGAAATCCAGTAAGCTCAGATTCGGTCATCAATAGATGAATGTGTCTCATTAGTAATGTAATATAAGCATGCGGTTCAAACAGTCAGATTATCGTATCCGTCTGTAAGTATATTAAAAGTCTGACTGATTGTATAGTACGAAAAACCATTGAATATTCATGGGTTTTTATAAAATTTTTCGAAGTGGGGTTTCAACAGCGAATCCAGTATATCAATATGCATATATAATGGGTAAAACTATTGATATTTATTCAAAAATTTTGAGCTGGAATTGGAGCATAGAAAGAAATATAGGTTAAAGTGCCTATCATGTGCATAATCACGTTTAAAGTTGTTTATCTAGAATTTGAATTAATTAAAAATATATTGACCCAATATTTCACATATTCAGTACCACTGTATTGTATACGCAACGAAAAGATTCTCCCTTCTCCGGCCCACGGATGCATGCATATTCGCTAAGCGATGCGGATGACTGCTAGAACCCAATGATGCCAACACGCAACGTTGAATTGGAACGTTTCATTAATATTTTTAATAACACTAAATAACGTTAGAATCCTATAGTTTTTGCAAAGCTGGTTATTTGAATCATTGACCTTCACATTTTAACTTCGGTTTTTGTTTTTCATGAGATTGCTGACAAAGGTGATTGTATAAACAACAAGAAAGTTCAATCATGCATAAAACATTGATTACGAAACACTTTCCAACTTCAATGCAATTTTATATAAGCACCTTTAAAATGCGATACATTCCTCGGTAATATTTTTAAAATTATCACAATACTACATTAATCTATTATATTTGAAAAATGCATCGAAGAAAATGAACTTCATTCAAATGACGTCATTAAAATATAAATCGCCTCTATGTGAAAGCAGCGTTTCATTCATCACAATACTATAATAATTTATTTTATTTAAAAATTTGAAAAATTGTTATCTACCATATTTATTTTGAAATGTTAAACCTCTCTTATACATAAAATAATTAAACACTTGGGAAAATATTTATTATATAATATATCTCTTTTTTCTTTCTGGAGGATATAGCAAGAGTCAGAATTTAATTTTGTTTTTCTCCGTATATTAAATAATTTTTATTTAAAAAACTACCTAACATATTTTACTGATTTTTGTTATATATTTTATGGGATAATTTGATTATTTCCTAAAATTTTCGAAGCAATTTGTTAATTTTCAATACGTTTAAAAAATGTTTGAAAAATTAGGTCCCATAGGGTTCAATGTATTTCATTTTTTCAACCCGGATTCAATCCAAAACTAATTGGATGATATTATTCATTTCTATTCACATATTTCCCACAGACCGTCTGAAAAACATACTAAAATTTCATTTTGATAAAGTCATTTTTGCGGCAGTTATCGTGCTAACGGACAGACAGACAGACAGAATGAACAAAGTCATAAACACTTTTCAACTATGTTGTAAAGTGTGAAAAACACGTGCAAGCTGCTGTGGTAGTTCTGATTTAAAAGAGCATGTCGACTGAGATATTTAAAGGGAGGGTTTCTTTCATGGCAGTTATTCTATGTTTAATTTAACGATGAGGATCTTTGATGGTATGTGTAGAAAGGGATGTAAATATTTAGCCAGAAAAATTGCAATACTCTTATCGAAAAGATTAAAATATATTTCTAAAAGTGAAATCCAATAACTGATGAATGGATCTCATAGTGATATAAGTGAAGGAAGGGAAATAGTTATTATGTACTTTAGTGTGGAAGTTTATTTAATAGTTAATTGATATAAGTGATGATGCTTTTGATACTTTGGGTACAGATAATTAGAGTTCAAATTTCAAAGATATGCCATATGTTCACTTTTCCGAACTTTGGACTAAATATAAACAGTTCAAAACCTCTTTTAAAGAGTGGAGGAAACATTTAATGGGTTTTACATTTTTTTTAATGAATCCATTTTGTGGATTAAATTAATAATATTAAATAAAGTGGTCGTGAATCGTAACATTTGTACATTGCTATCATGACCCAAGAACCAACAATTATGTTTTGCACGAGTTCCTCAACATAATCATTAAATCAAAATACTGTACATTATAATCCACATTTTAACCTTTAAAATAAATTATCATTTATTTTCACGCCTCAATATTATTATGATTAAAATTAAATGAATGTATTAACAAATGCTTAAGGAAGAGAAAAACACCGTGTGAGATCAGATCTTTTGAAACTTATTCCAACGATAAAATATTAACCTAACATTCATGAAGACTGGCACATACCTCTGTATTTCGACTCTGTGGCTCAGCATGATTGTCCTCTTTTCCATTTTTTTCTACAATTTGGAGTCAGGCTTCGTATTTTTCTATAACATTCTCAATGCGACCTTTGCAATATTGGCTCTTTCTGTTTCCAATGAAGCTAGGTTGAAGTATTGGATGCCATATTTCTTTTTTGGATATCTTATTGAATCTTATTTCAATAATCAAAAATTGACCTAACGTACATGGAGACTGACACATACCTCTATATGTCGAGTCTGTAGCTCAGCATGACTGTCATCTTTTCCTATTCTTTTACTGACATTTGGAGTCAGACGTCGTTGTTTTCTATAACACTCTCACTACTCAAAATGAATAACCACTCTCTCAGCTTAAAATCACGAGTCTAACTTTTCAACTCTCGAATAAAAATCCCATATTATTTTCGTTGACGTTCCTCCTTGTAGCCACATAAAAATTAATTTTTCAATCTGTATTTCGTTGACGATATTATACAAGTAATGTAATCAAAACAAACGCGTTTTCAAGGCAAAACACAATGTAAAAAACAATAGTGGAGTCAGGTCCCTCAAAATGCAATAAAACCCATGTATTTTTGTGATAATGTTAGATGTAATTTAAGCAAAATGTATTTAATAATATTTTTTCCCTGCGTTAGGCTTAGCATCAAAAAGTGTCTGGGCCAGGAGCAGCAGACGATTCTAGCTACGGACGATCCCACAGAAGCGCTTTTTCCTTCACTCGGTGTCATAAATAGAAAAAATATATTCAGATTGTTATAAAAGTAACAATACGCGGAGTATACAGTGTCTACGCGGAGTATACAAGCACGTTAAATCTATGTGTCCGAACGTCCTTTCGAGGGATTGGTTGCAATGGAAAGAGGGTACTGTCCCTATGGATGTAACCCCCACTGGGTTCCAAATTAGATTGGGTGACACTTTTCTGACTATCTAAACAGATCCCTAACATCTTCCGGTAGCCCTAACTGTCTGAGTCGAAAGAAAAAAATATTTTATTTCATTCGGAATGAAGGCTGTACTTATAGTCAAATTACTATACTAGCATACCAGGAGGTTAATTTTTATGCATTTGAACTTTTACGTAAAAGTTTGAAGAGGAGATTCTTTGACTCATTTTCAAAAATTATGTTTTCTTAATTTTTCTGTAAGTTTCAATTGAAAATTCACCTTCGTGTCAAATTTGCTGTTTATAGCACCTGTGACTCGAGCTATGAATTTGTATCATTTAGTCAGTCAATCCCATCCATTTGCGTATATAAAGAGATATGAAGCTATATATACATTCATTTTGTTTTTAACCAATTACAAACGTCCAGTAAAATTGAAATTGCAACACCAAGATGAAAACTGCGATATACTTCAAGAATGTGGATATCAACTATAGTCTTGTTAACATCTAACTAGTCTTGGTTAGGTTCTCGTATGAAAAGTATTCCAGGAATTGAAACAGACGGTTCTATGTGATGCATATTTCCTCTTAATGCATTTTGAGGTTATGACAGTTAAAATGACTATCACAAACATATAGAGTAGAACTCACTAAAAGAAAGAGAGAGAGTTGGAGCCTTTTAGAGTTGGTATAAAAGAACGAATATATCTTCTTAAAAACTATTGTATCTAAAAATACCTTGAGATGTGTCCGTGACGTAACAGATCAAATACAATGCCAAAGATATGGCGCTAAAATGTAGAAAATTTGCTGAAAAAAGTTTAATATAGTTGTAAAAATTCGTCCATGCAAATTATAATTTGTAGCAAACTAGTGCATTATAAAGTTTCGAGTTAATGTTCCATGGACATTTTATAATGCTTCTAGAATTCGCTGGATTCGTTCTAAAGAAACGATGCGAACAACTTTATAAACAGACAGCGATAAATGTATTAATGACTGTCCGACGAATGTTAATTATAGGTCCAGACCACTCGGCTAGCCCAAGGGCTTGCAGCAGGCTTATGAGTGGCCGGCGAAGAATGTTAGTATCGAAGAACTAAATATACCGCTGTAACAGTAGTTCAACTTTCTTCACAGCACGATATTTCTAGGGGAAGCAGTGTATAAAATGTAATTTACATATTTTACTATCAATTGGATGTCACATTTTCCGATTCCTTTTCTGACATTTGGAGTCAGACTTCGTATTTTTCTATAACATTCTCAATACTCAAATGAATAACGGCTCTCTCTGAATAACACTGCTTGAAATCAAGACTTTCTTTCTTCAACTCTTGAATAATCCTTCAATTGCATTCGTTGATTTTCCTCATTGCTACCGCATCATTTGGCCCGGGGTTCAGATACGCCTTCCTTGCTTTCAGTGGATGCTCCTTAGTGTGATGTCGTATCTTTGCATTATTGGCTCTTTCAGTTTCCATTGAAGATTGATTAAAGTATCGGCCCTAGAATATTTTGCACCAACCACACCTGCAATTTTGTGTAACATGCATTTATTGGTGTCATAAATTTCCAGAGCAAGACTGTCATAAAACGGTGATTAAACGTCTGCGGTTTTTTTTTCGTTGTACAGAACATAAACTGCATATGGTGCCTCCTGGTCTCCCAGGGTTCATCTAGGAATCGATCCTACGCTCTCAATGGCATTTAAAGAAAGTATGCATATAAAAGAAGGTTACAATTTGTTCCTTCTAGCGTCTTAAGTAAACTTGTAAATTACAAATTCGCGTTAGACTCAAGCCGTCTAAGATGTACCGTTCTTGAGGTCCATGAAGATGTCGAGCGTCTAACCGACCTATACATGCAGAAGCATTGTGAAATCTCTAGTGTAAAACAAATTTAAAAACACTCGCATATTACTAAAGCCATATTATCCCTGTTTAATTTTATACGAAATGACAAGTAAAAGAAAAACTCTGATACGGGCAGCACATGCATTTCGCTAAAGGCTGAAATTCATGTTCTCTTTCAGAATCCATTTAAATCAGTTAATCCCATAAAATATCATGGATAAATATTTGAAATTATGTTCGATTTCTAGTCTTAATTGTATCCTAATTGCGTATATTATATTTGGCAATTTAGTGTATTTTAAAACGTTGTTAACTCCTCAAAATGTCAACTACTTCAATATCTCGGATTTATTCATATGACCTTTAATATTTTAAGAACGTTTCGTGCTAGAGTAATTATGCAAATCTTATTCGCTTTTTTGTCGAAAAACAAACACATTTAAGCATATTTAGTTAAATTTTGACGATTTTTCTGTATATTTCGTAAAAAAATGTTTGGTTCTATTTTTTTGAGTCGTATGATCTAGTCAGTACCGGGGTAATACACAAACGCACCTGCCAAATTTTGAGAAGTTCCCTCGAATAGTTTTTGAAGTATAGTTGATAAATATATTGCACAAACACACAGTCAGACATACATATAGATGTTACACTAAAAACAATGTATTCGTGTCCTATAGAATCCGAAACTTGCAAATACATCGAAAACCCAAATTCAATTTTCGATATGATTCCAATACTTTCCTTATACATTGCCATGTATTTTAAGGAAAGTAATAAAAATATATAATTTATCCCTTAAGATACCAGTAGTAAAAGGATTAAATGCTCTTTATTATCAGTGATTCGGCTCGATAATAAGAACATGTCATACATAATTTTACAATTTACCTCTTGAGAGTAATTAACAAAATGATTGCTTTCCGAATAAGATTACAGAACAATTTCCTGAAATATCATTTAATCGGAAATGCCACCGCCTAAATTCCTTCAAAATATTCAGTTTTCGATTTAAATTCTTACTCTGATCAGACCTCTGATTAATATGGTAGCTATGCCGATTAAATGTGCTATAAAATATTGATTTGGATTTCAAAAGGAGGTTATGCTGATTAAATTCAAAATAAATAAATTCAAAACGAAAGAGAGTATATATTTTTTAATAAACTAATATTTATGAATTTAATCTGAATTTAACATCAAATAATGTCACATTAAATTAAAATGCTGTTTCTAAGAATAAAACTTATCTCATAAACTGTTGTTAACGGTAACACTCAGAAACAAGTATAAAGTTATTTTTAGAGAATAACTTTCGAACACAACTTCTCTATCTCGAGACCAACACTTCATTGAATGAAACCATCGAGAATTAAACACATCATGTGATAATAACTTACAAAACGTCCTTGAAGAACGCAGACATATTATTAGTTAGGTGACGACAATCGTTTTGTGGGCGTTATACGCCTCCTTCTCCAGGCCCAAAAGAACATTATGCACCTTTAATAACCACTAAAACAAACTACGACGGGGCAAGCTAAGATTATTCAAACAGAGCTAGAACACTCAACTCGAAAATTCACTAACGTCTAATATCAGCCATTGAAGAAAAACAACCATAAACATATCGGCGAAGTCGATAAAGGGACCCTTCTACGCCCACGAAGAAGATGGAAGCTAGTTCTGAAATCGCAGCTCTGCTTCGCTTGCTTCATCAAACTCTATTCTTAGGGGGTTTTAAAGTCGCATACTGTTCTTTTCGCTTGAAGAATGGGTTTATAATTCGCCCGAAACAACAGTCACCATATAACTGTCATATCCCTGCTTTCTTCAACTATATGGCAGTGTTTTGTAAATTATTATCAAGCATTATGTTACTTTCTCGATGAGTTCTTTCAATGGAGCATTGGTCTGGAGATAGTTGTGTTTGCAAGATATTCTCTAAGAATAACTTTATACTGGATCCTGAGTTTTATCGTTAACTACAGTATACGCCATAAGAAATTTATAAAGAGAATATAAAAGAACAAACAATAAGATAGGCGAAATTAGAAATATTGATGCTAAAAAGCATATAAGATAAACGCGAGGAGTGAAAATGTGAGGTTACTTCCAAGATCTGTTAGTTCAGTCGGTGGATATCCGGAGGTCAGGAGTTCCAATCATTTGATGGATATGGCACCCTAATACTTTAAACAAATAAACGAAATAATGATTATATTTTGTTGAAAATTCTCTATTTTCAAAATTCTGCGAATATTGCAAATATACAACACAATACTAAAAATGAAAGCTCTCTTAAATATATAAAAGTAGAATTAACTCTTACGATTGAAGCTACGTAAGTGAAAAATGTAAAGCAAATATAAATAATGCATGGATATAGAATAAGAATATTTAATAACTTATTTTCCCAAATATCTGGCTATCTGGAGATCTGTAATTCAACGCACGGCTGAAATAAGGAATGTGTATAATATCGTCCTGCAGTGAATATTATGTAAATGACTAAGATTTTAATACTTCATGATGAGCAGGATGTTATCCTGGGTCAAAATGCAGGGGGAAAGGAGAGATCATACTGTCATAATTTGCATATTTTGAATCTGGATTAGCATAATGTATATTTTCAATATTTAACGAAAGAAAATCCTCTCAGTAACTCAATGAATTAGGCATATTCCTGCTAGACAAAGATCCGTTATTCATTTCCCTTGTGGCGCATAGATTCTACCGAGTCTTCACAAATATTTAGGCCACGAGTAACAAATTTGGACGCTAGCAATTGGAAGTTTCCGTTATATGTTAATTTCTAGTTAACTATTTGTACAATTGCAAATTATAATTATTTTAAGTAAATTTAATTCAATTTAATTAATTAATACTAATACTGAACGAAAACAAAAACATAACTGAATATTAACATAATTGAATATTTCAATTATATGCTAATTTCTAGAGAACTTTTTGTGCAATTAGAAATTACATTTGTAATTAATTTAATTTTACTACTACAGTTTAATTAAATTTATTTGATTTAATATAATTTTACTTTATTTATTTATTTATTTATTAACCAATTTATATCTCTTTTGTAGATATAATTTCCAACTATGTGATAAACACTGCAATGAAGTGTATATAACGTCCATCTTAACCGACAAGAAATGTCTCTTCTAAGCCACCGTCCTTACAGTCACCTTGATAATGATGACGACAGATTTCTTCACAGACGACACAGAAAAGTACACAGAAAGAAACTTCACAGGTTTGTTAATTATGAATTGAAAGTACCAAGATGTGAAAGAAAATTTCCTAGTCACACAATGCATCGATAAGAGGGTTTTCTCGCTTTAACTTTCAATAACCGCTTTCAGTGAAAAAAGTTTAGTTACATTTCGTTTAGTTCCTTAAATGTTATTAATTCCATTATTAAATCATCGTGTTTGATTCGAAAAATCTTAAAAATTAATAAAAAAAACAGTTCGATGTTCTGTATGATTTACAAGGATGATGTTTCACACTACATTTTATAATGTCAATGAAAGAATACAACTAATATATCCCTCAACAATGACCAGTACTAACATGTGTCAAATAAATACTAGTATAACATAAAATAATAAAACCGAAACAACCTTTTTGTCGAAATTAGCTGTGTGTTTTGTAGTTTGTTGTGCATGGAACGATATCAGTGATATTGCCTCAAGTCGTTATTTTTAAGGTACTAGCTGTTTACAGCCTTCTACAAGACAAATAACGTTTTTTAATTTTTTATCGGATCCTCCAATTTGACACGAAAAATCGTGCAAGATCAGCAAAAAAGTGTACGATGACATGAATGTCTAATAAGAAAAATTGTTTCCCACTGAACTGTTTAATATTGGAAGAAATATACATCTAATTTTATATTTCCTAATGTAACTCATACCATAAAAGTATCGCCAAAAATGCCAGTATACCATCCAGATTTCTGGCAGATTTGACCAAGCATTTTGTGGTTACTTGCGGACGAAACGATAGCAGTAACCTTGTCACAAAGTCGTTCTGATCAAGGAACTGTTTTTATCCTTCTACGAGACAAATAGCATTGATTTTTTATTTATTTATCTTTTAATGACGCTCAAGAAAAGTGTCCCGCACCCAACTGAACGCTTTGATAATGATGAAATATAAAACTAATGCTGTAATTCTCAATGTGACAAGTGAAACAAAAGTATCAGAAAACAATAAGGTAGGCGAAAACAATAAGATAGACAAACAATAAGATATTCGAAATTAGAAATATTTATGCTAAAAAGCATATAAGATAAACGTGAGGAGTGAAAATGTGAGGTTACTTCCAAGATCGATTAGTTCAGTTGGTGGATATCCGGAGATCAAGAGTTCCAATCATTTGATGAGTATGGGGCATCCTAATACTTTAAACAAATAAACGAAGTAATGATCCAGAAAATTAATAAAAAAACTATTTTGAATACCAAAACAACTTTCCTGCCGGCAATAACCATACGTTTTGCTGTTAGTTCAGCAAGGAATGATAGCTGGTGTTTACCTCAAACTCGTTCTGCTCAAGTAACTGTATTTCTTCTTCTACAAGACAAATAAAGCAGAGTAAACTGTATCAATAATGCAACATACGATTTATTGCATCACTCTGTCATATTTTTACTTTCCGAGAAATAATTACTTTAACTTCAATTTTCGATTTCAAAATTTTGGTGCCAATATATATTTTACTATTTTTGGAGAAAAACCTGCCTGTTCTCGATTCCTTCTCTACACGATAGCTACCACAAATAACAATGGATTTTCAAGAAACTTTGTATTATGTTTTGTTAATTTTGTTAACGAAAAATCTAGAACAAGTTAGACTTTTTTTAAAACGAACTAAAATTTCGAAATTTATTCGAAATTTTATATTTTCTTAAAATGGTAGCATAGGATAAAATTTGACATAATCATGCAAAGCAGAGGTTAGTAATGCTTCAATAATCAACTAGTAAGTTCAAATAATTGTTGTGAAAAATAACCGTTATAAAATTTGTGTCGTGACGTTATTAGCCTCGGGGGAGGGAGGTTACCCCCAGGGGGTACATTATCAAATGTGGTTTCAATCGAAAACATTATAGGGTAATATGCTATAATCGTAATCATTCGGAACAACATTCCATATCGATTTAAATAATAAATGAAATACAAATCATTAGTTTTAAACGTCATTTTAGTAAAACATCAATCAGACGTACATATAATTTAAAAGTCATAGCGCTTTTGGGTATTATCACACCCTTCCTCAGTGGCGTTAAATAAAAAATCAGGCTAACATGCTTAAAAACTATTCACTACTGACAAGTTGAATTTGCATAATACAAAATTGGCATCACTACTAAACACGTTTAATGCATCCACACAACATCACCAGAAACCGATTTAAAAATTACAAAATTACAAATACAAGAAAGTCAAATTGTCATAATCCAGTTTAAGCACAGATATGCATAAAGCATATTTTTTAATTTATATTTTAGAGGTAACTTTGTAAAGGTTTGACTCGCATGGTATCGAGAACGAGTCGCCAGGCATAACTTAAAACATAGACAGTGTCAAAATTACGGATAGAGGTGCGATATAGATAAATAAAGAGTGATGCATAGAGTAAAATAGACCGGGGGGTTATTACAGCTGATAAAAAAAAAGGAATTTTCGAAAAGGGTGGAAAGTTATCATTAATCACTAATTGGGCAAGAGTTATCGATTGCCTACTGTTTTAAACTTCCCTAGCATGTTCAGCCAACCGTATACCAAATGTGCAATAATGCTGCCAATTGGCTGAATATGCTACGGAAGTTAAAATCGGTAGGCAATTGGCAGCTCTTACCCAATTAATGATTAATGATAGCTTTCAAATCCTTTTCGAAAATTCCTTTCTTTTGATCAGCTGTAATAATTTCCAGTCTATTTTACTCTATAAATCCCTCTTTATTTATCTATATTGCACCTCTATTAGAAATTTTGACCCTGTCCATGTTTTAAGTTATGCCAGGCGACTCGTTCTCGATTCCATGCTAGTCAAACCTTTACAAAGTTACCTCTAAAATATAAAATTTTTAAGAAACACATTTTTTTTACTTATGTTTATTTGTGCTTAAACTGGATTATGACAATTTGTCTTTATTGTATTTGTAATTTTGTAATTTTTAAATCTGTTTCAGGTTATTTTGTGTCTATGCATTAAACGTATTTAGCAGTCATGCCAGTTTTGTAATATGCAAATTCAACTTGCCGGTAGTGAATTGTATTTAAGCATGTTAAGATGATTTTTACTTTCCTTATATACATAATGTATAAGAAAAGTATTGTGAAGGGGTCGAAAATTCGAATTCGAGTTTTCGACGGGAGAGCACGTTTCAAGCATCCCTGATCACGAATCAAATATTTTTGAAGTGATGTCTGTGTGTGTGTGAAAGTATGTGTGCGTGTGTGTGTGTGTGTCACTGAGTCTGTAGAGACGATAACTGACGAACGAATGGACCGATTTGAACGAAATTTGGTACAAAAATCACAATACGTAAACACTGGAAGCTTAATGTTTTTATACGCAATCGAATGTTAAGAACCCCCCAAATTGTCGAGTGAAATTTTGAAAAAATCGTCAAAAAACCAAAACCGTTAATGAAGTTACGCAAATAGACATTTCGTATGCAATTTTTCATTAGAAAACGATTCACATAAATTTTAGGACGCTAACATGAACCGTTCTCAAGATATTGCGTATTTTTCATAAAATTATCAAAAAGTCATATAAAATAAAAAAAAATTCCTATTGAGAAACATGTTCACTTTTCATATGTAATACCATGCGATAAATTTGGTGACATCATTCTCGTGAATCTAGCTCGTTCCATTCATGAGAAAGTTGAGCTAAGTCACACTGCAATTAACTTTTGGAATCTCATTTATTTGGGTCATACGATTTATATTTGGATAAATAAGATACGCCTTAATTTGTTTTAATATATTTTAAACCATATTATTTAATATGTTCATTCTAATGTAAAATAGTTCTTTGATGGTTCTAAAATGTCATTAGATCAGTTACTAAAACTCATTTTCTTTATTTTAAAGTATAAACGAGAGTTAGTTGCAGTTACTTTGTTGCAAGCTTCATATTTAAATTGGAAATTATCGCATTTTGCGACTTCACACAAGTCAGTTTGAAAGCCTTTTCAAAAGTACTTAGTCGAAAATATAAAGCTATTTAATTTAACTGAATCGGACATAAAACTATTTCAAGATTACATTACTAAAATTTTGAATAATTAAAATTCTAAAATTGTAAATATGGCAAGTAATAGATACAAAATTACTCTGATATTGATGTATCGTAAGACTAGCACAAGTACCCGAACTTGCTCTAAATTTAGTGTGTGAACTTTTGATTAAAATTACACCAGAATAGAGAACAGTTTTCGAAAGCAAACATCAAGGGTTTTGGTTTTGGAAGAACAACTTTTCTTATCTTTATCTTCTCACGTATGAAAAGTCACGTATGAAAAGTTAACCGACAGTCATTCCGGTTATAACCAGATAAGTTACGGTTGTTTGTCGGTTGCCTGGTTACGCACACAGAATAAAAAAATCTGATATGGGCAGCACATGACTTTCCCTGCAGACTTATATTAACGTTCTTTATATTTTAACTAAATTTATTTCACTTTTAATTCAATTTTCGTTCTCATTCGGTAACCGGGCTTATTTTCAAAGGTGGCGTAGGGAAAGTACGAAAAACTAAATTATCTCGAGAACGGCTAGTCCTAGTGTAATGGGGTTGGTCTTATTCTTTTCGTCGTTAAAAATTACGTATTAAATCAGCATTTAATGGATATATTTGAGTATACCCAAATCTTTAGTTTAGATTTGGACGATTTTTGCGGGCCATTTTGCAAAAAAAGGCAGGTCATTTTTTTCCGAATCGTACCAAAATCTAATCAGCACCAAGGTAACCCACAAGTCACTCATCTACCGAATTTTGTGAAGTTCGGTCCATCAGTTTTTCAGTTAGAGTGGATACAAACTTTTGCGGGCCATTTCGCATAAAAAAGCGGGTTCTTTTATTCCGAATCGTACCCAAAACTAATCAGCACCAGACTCGCTCACAAGTAACTTACCTACCAAATTTTGTGAAATTCGGTCCATTAGTTTTTTAGTTAGAGCGGATACAAAATCTGCACAGACAGACAAACAGACACACAGACAGACACACAGACACACACACAGACGTCACGCTAAAAATAGTTTTTTCGTATTCTAGAGGTCTCGAAACGTGTAGATTCGTCGAAAACTCGAGTTGTGATTTTCGGCATGATTCCAATACTTTCCCTATACATTACCATGTATTGCAGGGAAAGTAAAAAGCGAAGAGCTGTTATGCAAATTTATTGTGCGTGATTCCAAACTTCATTTCCAACAAAATAAGTCTTCTGCACAGCATGTGACCACATAACCGCGATGATCGGGAAAAATCACGGTCATTCTGGTACCGGACAGTAACCGAAACGAGTTATCAAACGGCAGCGGTCATAACCAAGTGGTTATGATCTCATTTGCAAAATTTTAAGGTCATGACCGGTGACCGCCTGTCCTAACCGCTTAGCCTTTTCAAACGTGCCCTACAAGTACCTGAAAATCTCCCAGTTTTCGTCTCCTTAGATTTGGTGGAATGATGTTTTAGTGTAGTTGTAAAACTTATGCATGTATAGACATCTACTCCAAAATATTACATATGGATATTTATTTATTTATTTATATTTATTTAGAAGGATTCAAGATGCAAGACCCAGTAACAGCGTGCAATATAAAATTCAATACAAAATATACAGATTAAAATATTATAAAGTGCAATAAAATACAAACTATTAACAACAAATGATCCTTTTGAAGCAACTTCAGATGAATGAAAAACATAAGATTATCGGGGAAGCTGTTGTATAGTTTGCAGAAATTATGAATCCCACAATAACTACTAATATTAGTACTAAATTTTCTTTAAGCAAGCAAACTCATGCTCCTGCTAGAATACTGGGAAACATGAAACCCGATCTCATCCAAAACAGGGACACAATCAATTCTGTTATTGAATAGATTCCTGAAGATAGAAAATAAATTAAATCCCTTTTATTCTGTAAGCGTTTGACATTAAACATATCACGAAGAAAGGTAGCAGATAACGTATAACAAATATTATGAATACTGTTAAGTGACTTTGAACAAAGTATTGAAGAACTGAAACCACTTCATCATCCACATTTATCGAATTCATATTTTACTGAAAAGTGAGATAGAAATCTAAATGCGGTGTGTTAGATTCATGCCAAATGTCATCAGAATTTAAAAAACTGTAATATAACTGGATCACATTCATCAAGTTTGCTCAATTAACTAAAATATAATGTTTTAGGTGAATTTTCAATGAATATAATAATTTACGTTGTGTATTTTATTGTTATTTTCTTCCTAAATGGGAAATGTAAATGGTTTTTCTGAAGTAATGCTCGAAGTAGGGTGGCGCTGAAGATTAGTCAGCGGTCTATAAGAGTTTGGAAACCACGCTTGAATCTGTGTTATTGTTTTCCAGTAATATCAACATGTCTGAAAAAAAAAGTCAGGTGTTGAACACATCATATGTTTTTAACAAAAGAAGGGAACTGTGAATAAAACTTTTACACATAAAATACTTTCTTACACACAATGTTTGGGATAAAGAAAATATATTTATTTCTTTTGTGTCGACATTTCAGATGTCTCTTGGGCACCGTAGCGGTTCTTAGTCTTTTATTAGCTGCCGTGGTCATTGCAGCCATACAGATAGCTGTCTTCAGCCCCAGAGGACACACTAATGCTGTGCCGACAGCAGTGCATAGAGAGTCATCAGCAGCTTTCGAAGATGCCCTCGTGGTAAGAACAAATTGTGGGGAGTACATTGGCACTATTGAGGATGGAGCTTTTGTATTTAAGGTGAGTCTTGTATTATCTGGAAGCAATATATAAATATATATATACATTTTTTGACTTTTATACTTTTGATGGTAATGTTTCTGAATATATTTTTTTATTAAAATCCTTGTCCAAAAAAAATTTACGTCCATGAAATTTTGTACAGAGGTGCTTCAGTACCGAATATGAGGACATCGTCGTATATTTCCTTTAGTTTTTAATCTGTCCTTTAATTATTTTTGTTTTATTGATTTAGGTCGACATTAACGAAAATTGATTGTTTAGTAATCTAAAATATTATGACAGATTTTCTATCTTGACACCATCGGAAAGATCGAAACATTATCTCTCAAATAAGATTTGAACGGAGTTCACACGATGAATAGAAACATTTTAATGGTTTTTTATAAAATATATACTTTTCGTGCATTTCATACCTTTTTGAATTTCATATTCCGCTATATTAAAATTCAAGCGTCATTTAACGTTCATTTTTTTAACAGCAGTTTAAATTATCGCAGACCACTCCAGAAAAAAAAATAAATAAACCCACCGGTTGATAAATTATAAATATTTTTACGAGATACATGTCTTTGATTTTTTGAAAGGTACTAGAAGTCTTGGGACCCAACTCGTTGTCGAAAAGTACGGGGAAATGAACCAGGCTCATTTTGCATAGGGGGGTGAATATTTTGGGATTGGGTCGGAGAGTCTGCGTTTTTCGCGTCCTTATGAGCCATATGCTGATTATACTGTCAATTATGATTGTTATATTTTTTGCTTTTCCGAAGAAATCTGGCAATTTGAAGCGTGTAATTTTCGTATGGAAGACTGTTTAAATTGTGTTGAAATGTATTATTTTAGAAGAGGGCGCTTATTCAATTATATATAAGTAGTGGACTCTTACTTACATTTCAAGCTATTTAGAAAATATGGTGTGATTAGGTACTTATTTAGGTCCAGCATATGCTCACGTGTGCTTTGCAATTAAACGTGTGCTCGCGTAGCGGACGAGGCGACTGAACCATTTGAAAATTTTAGTCAATTTAATTAATCCAAGCTATAAATCCCGGACAAATCCGGGTACAGTTTCTAATTATTTCATAAGGTAAACATTATTTAAACTATTTTATGTAGTTTGAAAAACTTTTAAATTTCTTTTATTTAGCATTTTTAGCTTAAATATTTGGATGTTGTAAGAGTTTCTTTATTGTTAAATATTTCATGGATATTTGTTTACAATTTGAGTAATTAAGGCTCTAATGTGATATAGTTATACCAATATTAATTAATGTCATTTATTTCTATATTAAATACAATGTAGTAAAACTGCAAAATGTCTATTCACATAACAACAAAGAGTAAAAAAAAATTCATCGTTTTGAAAATATCAATCCAAACACGTCTTACGCAGCCACTCATAAAAATATAGCACTTATTGATTCATATGAAATGCACCGCCTCTTCCAGACGTGGTTTTTGTGAAGTTTGGATAAATATTTGTTGCATTATTAATCACTGCAATTGTTGCAATCAAAGTTATCATTGCAATCAAATCATTGCAATGCAATCACTGCAATACAATCATTGCAATGATCATTGCAATAATCATTACAGCCAAAAAACAAATGTTTTAAAGCGGTTAATGTCAGATAAGGAAAATTAGCTGTTTCATTGAAATGTCAACTTTCTACCGTAAAATTGTACGTCTTATGTCAAACAAAAGATAAATGTGGTACTTCTACAATTACGAAATTTACTTTTACAACTACGATAGTCGGCCTAATTCGACCTTTAGGCCTTTTTTTTTCAATAGATACTGCATCTCACTGTTTTAAATAGACATGACTAGCAGCAATTAATTCTACTTCAAAGAAGTATAATAATCTCTGTTCTTGCTATACAAAATTATATTCATGTGTAAATCTGAAGAATAAAGCATTCTGGTCCCGTTTTTAAAAAAATTATCTAAATTATAAAATTGGAACAACTTATGCCAAACTGAAAGATCTAAAATTGTATTAGAAGATTATACTACTTATATTATCCTGGATTAAAATATATACCCATACTATTTTGTACTATATATCATGTGGGTGTTTATTATTTCAATTATTATTTATATCATCATTTCTATTTTTATTGCATCACTCTGTCTAATTTTTACTTTCTCGAGAAATAATTTTTTTCATGTAAATTTTCGATTTCGAGATTTTTATGCCAATATATGCTTTACTGTTTTTGGAGTCATGCCTGTCTGTCGATCTGCTGTCGAATTTTTATGTACACGATAGTTCTGACAAATAATAATGGATTTTCAATCTTATCAGCCCCCGAACCCGTCTCAACAACAAACTAAAATTTTATTTTGAAAAAGTCCTTTTTACGGCAGTTATCGTGCGAACGGACAGGCAGACAGAATAGCCGCGCGCTAGATTTGCACGCTACCACAAATGCCGCCGTGTTCATGCGGAGTACGATCACGTTAAACATGTGGGTCCGTAAGTCCTTCCGAGAGGTTGGTGGTAGGGGAAGGAGGGTACGGTCCCTGTGGATGCCTCCCCCACTGGGTTCCGGTCTAAATTGGGTGGCACTTCCCGGCCGTCCATACAGTTACCTTACACCTTTCTGGTAGGTCGGACGGTCTGGGTCTCAACAACAACAACACTTTTCAACTACGCTGGAAAGTGTTAAAAATGAATAACATAAAATACTTAATAATAATATATATAACATTTTTCAAAACAGTCAATAAAAGAGAATGTCTAAATATAATCCACATCTGAGAGTTCCGTTATTGGCATTTGTATTTATTAAACACAGCATATCTAGGATCATTTTAAATAATGGGCATTGATATAATTTCAGCGCTGAAATCAAAACACTCCTTTTCAAAATATATCGGAACTACATTTCATAGAAATCACACTAATTAATAATAGTGATGATTTTCTCACTTTAAATCGAAACATGCATTGTTGTCTAATCACATGGACATTTTAAATTCAAAATGCATAACTAACAGAACTATTTTGAAGGAAGATTGTTTTTGAAGTAATTTTGATTTAACATGTATTTTATATATGAAAATAAATTCATTTATTTTTTATGTGATAATTAATAAATAAATGTATTAATTAAAATTAAAAGTATTTTATATGTAAAAATTATTTCACAGAGGAAGGAAATGCAAGTTACCTTTATTGTATAATGTCAATATAAATTATATGTTTATTGAAGCGAATTACACGGCGTTGCCAGGGACCAAAAAAAGCCCCCACAGATTAAAAAATCTGATGTGGGCAACACATGACTTTCCTTATATAATGTACTGAATTTACTACTTTTACAGTAAAAAAAATAGGTTTTTCTTATAGGAGATATTTATATTCTTTCCAAGATATTGAATTTTCGAGTATTGGTCGTCATTTTCATTGATATAGCGTCATTTTCATCCATTTGGAGAGATTTTCGTTAATTTGGCAACATTTCAAAAAGTCGCCAAGTTGGCGACATTCCGCCAAATTCGTCGCCAAAATCTCGCCAAGAATTATGGACGAAGAAATAAGTTATTCTTACAACAGACAAATGACTATTGGCGTTCAAATACAAACGTATTACTTAAAGTATCTTTTTTCATGAATGGAACGAGCTAGATCCACGAGAATGATGTCACCCAATTTATCGTATGGTATTACATATGAAAGTGAACATGTTTCTCAATAGAAAATATTTTTTTTTTTTATTTTATGACTTTTTGATAATTTTTTTAAAAAATGTGCAATATCTCGAGAACGGTTCATGTTAGCGTTCTAAAATTTATGCCAATCGTTTTCTAATGAAAAATTACATAAGTAATATGTAATATGTCTATTTGCGTAACTTTATAGGTGGTTTTGATTTTTTAACGATTTTTTCAAAATTTCATTCGAAAATTTAGGGGGTTTCTAAATATTCGATTGCGTATAAAAACAATAGGCTTCCAGTCTTTACGGATTGTGATTTTTGTACCAAATATGGTTTGAATCGGTCCATTCGTTCGTCAGTTATCGTCTCCACAGACTCACTGACACACACACACACACACACACACACACACACATACTTTCACACACACACACACACATCACTTCAAAAATGTTTGATTCGTGATCAGGGATGCTTGAAACGTGCTCTCCCGTCGAAAACTCGAATTCAAATTTTCGACCCCGTCACAATACTTTCCTTATACATTATGTATATAAGGAAAGTAAAAAATACAGTTAGAGATCAAATCGCTCATTTTCGAAATTGACTGCTTTGAACCAAAAAAATTAGGGGCGGGACAACCCAGTGATTAAGGCAGGAATGCCACTTGAACAATCCGAGTTCGATTTTCTAATATTGTCTTTAGCTTTAAATGTATCATAATATTTCCTTCAATGTAATGGCTTCTATTTTCTCTCGCATATCCAGGGCATGCCTTACGCGAAAGCCCCTGTTGGTCACTTGAGGTGGAAAAAGCCAATATCTTGGTGGTCAGATGGCGAATGGTGCGGTCGAAAAGAACGTAGAAGAGCTCATAAATATGCCAAGCCGTGTTTCCATATGGATCCGGAAACTAGGAAATTTAGAGGCATGGAAGACTGTTTGTATTTGAATGTTTGGTCTCCCAGGCTTGATACCTCGGTAAGTAATATATTTAATGAATTGGTACATTTCATTTAATAGTTTGATCTTCAAATGAAATTTATGTATATTATTCCCATATAAATTATTTTCCACACAGGAACAAAGTAAAATAAATAAAATATTTTACTGGATACAGGAAAACAAAATTGAAATCTGATACACAAGATATTAATCCTCTGATTTTGACCATTCGCACTTAAACTGTTTAATGAAATGCTTGTTATTTTTAATTTTCCATAAAAGTTTCAACATTCCAGATCTATGTGTATTTCACAGATAATTATATTTAACACGACACCAGCATTAAACCTAATTGATTCAGAAATTATAATACTTCATTCTTCAGACTTTATTGTTCATGATGAAGAACAATACCCTTTCAACAGAAGCAAAAGTGTTGAAAGCCCAGACCGTCCGACTCATCCAGGGGACATGAGCAACTATTTGGACGGCCGAGAAGCAATAGTGTGTGGTAGATAAAAATATATACTCCATAACTTGGGTGGAATTAGGTATTAACATTTTTTATCCCTGAAAATCTTCTTAACTTGAACCTTGATAGTTCTATTTTTTTTCAGAGTTTATTTTCATTATTTTCCACACGTCACACTTCGCAGACAAGAATTTCTTAGCAATCATCTATTCATCAAACAATTCATTTAAATTTATAACAGCATTTTCTACTACGCCATTTTTTGTACAACCACCTAATTGCAATCAATGTAATATCATATTACCTTAGTCACAAGAATTGTTTCCCACCCAAAAATTTTATTCTAAAATTTAAAATTACAATCCGATACAAAATGACAAACCGATCGTGATTTCAGGACATACTTTTAAACTGGGACAATCCTGGTCAAAACAGGGCGCATGGTAGGCTTATATACATTTGTAAATAAACTAACACACCATTAAGTTCAGCGCAAAAGAAGTGTAGTAAACAGACGTAAGTTTCGAAAATATCAGGATTCCTTTCTTCAGTGCGAAAAAGCGCAGTGCAAAGAGTGCGAACGCGCGAACGACTTGAGCACATAACCTGAAGCGTCCAGGTCCAGACATAATAGCACTGAAAATGATAATTCAAATATTTTCAAAAAGTATTATATTCCATTTCCAAAGGAGTTTACATTGTGATCTACTTTATTTACTAGTTGCATTCAAACCACGTACTATACGTATGTGCATTTATGTCTGTATATTGTAAATGTATTTAAAGTTTAATAGCATGTTTTGTTAACAAAATGGATACAACTAAGTTTTTCTCATTTCAAATATTGTTAAAAACCGATATGTTAAACATTTATTTATGGTTTAATATTTGTAAATATGTCATTTATTTTGGAACAGTATAAAACATATTAATAAAAATATTTTAAATTACATTTTGTAATTGTTGATAAAGTATCTATTGAATATTAAAGATTGATTTTTATGTTATTATTTAAGTGTAATTTGAAAGAATTAACGCAAGAATAGAAGTCAACCCATTTAAATTACATAACAAATACCCCCGAATTGATGAAAATGGGTTAATATGAATTGTAAGTTCTATACGTCAGATCGAAATAAGTTTAGTACTCCAAACTTATTTCGATGTAATATAATTTTACACTGGATAAAAACGCAAAATTCGTTCAAATATGGTGTTAAACTTATTGTGAAATAAAAAATTCATTAATAACAACATAAAAAGTTGAAAAAAAGTATCAACGGTTTCAAATGCAAAATACGACTTATTTTGTTCCGGAAAAGACAAGAATGCGTGTGTGGTGTAAAATGGTTGCATTGTGTAATCTAGAAAAAATCGTTGACGTCTTTTAATTTTTTCGCATTCTCATTTGGCAACGATTTTTGTTCTCTGTTATATAATGCAACGCAAGTAATTTATTTTGCATGTATGGTTGCACTGACTCCCTAGCCTAAATAGTCTGATTTATGCGCCAGAAACCGATTGATACATTTATCATTATGTTTGATGCTTTTAAAGTACTTCAGTTTATACTCTATATTTAATATTTTTTAAAGAAATATGCATATCTTTAAAATGGCCATAAAATAAATGTTTTGCATATAAATACATTTTGTCTTTATAAGTTAATTGGTGTGCAATGACATATTCTACATTCTAACCAATCCTCGAACATCTCTGATAGAATTTAAGCTTTACAAACCACTATTTCAAAATCCCCTATCCTCAAAATCCTTCTATATTGTATGTCATATGCACAAAATCACTGTATTAGGTACACATATAAATGATTTTTGATAATTTATCATTTCGTACTTTCAAGTATAACACTCACTACTCCACCAAATTCATTAAATCGGATTCCGACTGTATTACTTCACGCTGTTTTCACGGAATATGTTGAAATGCAATACATTATATATATTTCAAATAATGCATTACTATTTTGTTCTTAAAATCTTCAAACACTTAACAATACTTTATTATTTTTCCAGGCAGGCCTAGAAGTTCTCGTGTGGATACATGGTGGTTTCCTCCAATGGGGCAGTGGCCACGAACCTGGCATTTGCCCTTCTGGGAGAGTAGCCAAGCGTCTAAATTCCGTTTTCGTATCCTTCAACTATCGCTTGGGGGCTCTGGGATTCATGGCCTTAGACGTCCTGGCTACAAACCCCCAAGACGCTCGTGGCAATTACGGCTTATGGGATCAAATTGTCGCTTTGGAGTGGGTAAAGCATAATATAAGAGCTTTTGGAGGAGATCCAGAAAAGGTAAACGTCTTTACGGATGTCTTTGGAAATTTGTTGTTTTAGATATTTCTTTTTCAGCGGTATCTATATTTCGAGACGTTTGTACTTTCTCCTTTAAAGTAAGCATTTTATGTTTAGTTCGTATGGAGAGATTTGGAGTTTCTGAAATTATCAATATTCAACAAAGAAAATAAGTTAAATGTCTTTTAAATTAATATTTAACAGCTACCATTTTTTTCCATAATAAAGTGAGTAAAGTGTATTTTAAAATAGCATTTGAAACCTACCACTTTTTCTTTAATATAATAAAATGTATTTTAAAATAATATTTAACAGCAACCACTTTCTTCCGGAATAAAGTTGTAAAATGTATTTTAAAATAATATTTAACAGCTACCACTTTCTCTTTATTAAAGTTAATAAAATATATTTCAAAATTATAATTTTTAACAGCTACCACTTTTTTCTGTAATAAAGTTGTAAAATGTATATTAAAATTACATTTAATAGCTACCACTTTTTCTTTATTAAAGATAGTAAAATGTATTTCAAAATAACATTTAACAGCTACCACTTTTTTCTGCAATGAAGTTGTAAAATGCATTTAAAAATAATATTTAACAGCTACCACTTTTTCTTTAATAAAGATAGTAAAATAGCTGAATGTCTTTCAGTTTACGTTGCATAAACTCAGTAACAAGCATCCATCCAGAAAAGGAATGCATCACATCAATTTCTACTACAAAACTATTCTAAGAACTTCTCTTTCTAATGTGGGGATACGTGAGTTTTCTCACAGGTGCCCCGAAATGAAAAAGGCTTGGAACCTTGGAAAAACACAGAAACTAAAATTGAATATCACAATATTTTTTACACGGTCCAAAAAGGTATTCATGCATAGCCTCAAAAAATTTAGAATCCGTATCTTAATATAGGAAGAAGGGATTTGGTATTGTACAAACCACATAATATAAGGAGAGAAATGGGAAATTTTAGAACTCCAGTGTGCAAATAAATAATTTTTTTATGTTACAGCCAAGGTTGCTAACACATGGATGAATCTTAGAATCATAGTAAAAATGGCAAGATTTGTTATATGTCCATTATCAGTAGTTGAAACTTAGCCATTTAATTACTAGATTTATGCATTATTATGTGAACGTTCCAAAAAATGGCTAAATCAAGCTATAAGCAACCTTACTTGCATTCCTTTAAAACAGTACTCTTAAACTAATAGCCCAGTTCCTGATTTTGAGCTGCTCTCCAATGAACTTCAATTTTTCTTTTCTTTCGTGTAGAAATAACAATATTATATCTTGAACATATTTTAAATCTTAGGAAAAATATATTCGTTTGTCTTTTATATGCAGTTGTGTATATTTTTGCAGAGAATCTATGCAATTGAAATTGAAATTTACGATATACTGGTACATGAACAATTGGAATGCCCCAAATTCTCAGGTTTTTCCTACATGACACAACTACATGAAATAAAATAATGCAATAAAATGCAGAAAGCTTTCTTTGTTTTTATTAAGGAACTGTATACCATCTCATATGCGGGAGAAATGGAGATATATTAAGCTTTCATCTCAACGAAGTTTTAAGAGTGATATTGATTAGGGTAGTAATTGTTTTGCTTCGCAAATTTCCATATTTTTTTCCGAAATTTTAAGGTGTTTCTAAAATTTCGCGAACATCAAATATATCAAGTCCATAGACCTTTTTAGACAGCGTAGGAGATTTAGTTCAGCCACATTTCTATGTTTGAAGCTGAGGATCAACTAAAATGTAAATGTCCCTTCTTATAAAGTGAGTGTAAATGACTTTCATCTCAGCGAAGGTTTGGTAAACATATTTCTAGAATACGTTTAAACAGGTCACTTTTCTGGTTACTTAGTACTAGACTTATCCACAAAAAATTCTTGAAATTTGGTCTATTTGTTTATCAGCTAGAGGGGATATAGCCACTTTTTGCGTGCAGTTTTGCAGGAAAAAAGAAGATTCTTTTATCCCGAATCGTACTAAAGTCTAATTAGTACCAGGGTCACCTCAAGGGACTGATTAATTTTCTGAAATTTTATTAAATTCGGTCAATTAGTTTTTCAGTTAGAGTGGATACATACATTGCAGAGACAGATAGAGACACACACACACAGCCGCACACACAGACGTAACGCTAAAAATGTTTTTTTCGTGTTCTAGAGGTCTCAAAACTTGTAGGTCCATAGAAAACTAAAGTTGCGACTTTCAACATGATTCCTGTACTTTCCTCATACAATGTATTGCAGGGAAAGTAAAAAATATTTATTGATTTTTTTAACCTTTGTCTGGAAGATGGAAACTTCAGTAGGAATTCTCTGTTTATTCTTTCAAAAGAAATAATGTGTAGTTTGAGACTAATATCCACGCCCACCATATATTAGTATAATTTATATTTTCAGAAAAATAAAAGAATGGGTTTTTTCCGTCTTAAAAATATAAAAAACTAAACCTCATAGTGAAGATATGAGATTTTTTGTCTTTTGAAAGACATTAAATATGTTTTCAGAATATAAATCACGATCCCCACATGTTTAATTGCGAACTTCAATAGCAGTGGTTTAGCTTTTCATCACCAGAAACATATTTGAATTAAAGTATATATTTTTGTTTGTTTATCCTGAAAACGTAAAAGTGATTTCATCAAAGGGTAATTTCAGCATTGGTGATTCAACTTTGCATTTCCGTAAATTATTTTTAATATGTTTTGGAAATAGAAACGATACCCCCCCCCCCCGAGTAACTATGTCCACACCGATCATCACTTTGGCAAATTATTCGAACGTATATACTTTTGTAAGGATACTTTAGGATATGGAAACAATTGCAGTATGTCTGTTATTGACCTCATTTTCGGGGTTGATACATTGTAAGACGCCATTAATTAGAACAGCTTACTGGCATGTTTGGAAATGGCTACCAGAATCGTCTGCGTTTAACCGATATTTTGCATTTTCAACCATTATATATAAATCAATTTTGGTAGATAAATATATTATTTTAAAGTATATATAAAAACTGAGTTTGAACATATCCCATCAGTACAAAATGTCCTCCGATTTTGTTGAAGTACCTCCACTTACAGTCCTGCAATGAAAAACTTCTAAAACACCCGTTAGAAGGTAGACAAAGCAAACTGATTTAGGTTTCTTTGTAATATATTACGAGTTGTGTTTATTGTCAGCTTTCGTATATTAAACATTTTATTTCATTTTATTTGAAGAAAAACACAAAACCGGATTTTTAATTTTTTAAGGAAAGCGTATGGAAAGCCATTTATTGCTCGACTTATTTTTGCAACGCTTAAGCTTGATTCCAGGATTCTGCTTGTGTGCATGCATGCGTGCGTGTTCTTGTATACACGCATGCGTATTCGTGTGACTTTTTATGTGCTAGCCTCAAGTCTCTGATAGGCTCAAATGTAACCCTTCGATTTTAAAAAGTTGAAGGCCTCTGCCTTAAGACAACATCAAGTTTACACAGATATATTTTAAAAAAAATGTGATAGTAGATATTGATTATGTATAAATGAAATAATCTTTGCATGAAAAATAATTTTAAATCGATTTTGAAAACAACGCATGTCAAACATCTGTATAATAATTATATTCTAACTTTTTATACTTTAAAAATTTTCATTTATATTATAAAAGAAGAAAATGTAAAATAGGTAGATTACAGAAATAAAAAATACTTCTCAAAAACTGTCTAATCTTGACTTTGAAACAGCTCCTAATTTTGATAAAAAGATCCCATCCACCCATACTA
Organism: Amaurobius ferox; assembly: GCA_951213105.1. Lineage (NCBI taxonomy): Eukaryota > Metazoa > Arthropoda > Arachnida > Araneae > Amaurobiidae > Amaurobius > Amaurobius ferox. Next base: position 81,884,169 of record OX578148.1, read on the forward strand.
AGCGGCCTTATACATAAATACATAAAACACCCGTCTTCAGACCATAAGAACCTTAAGACCATGAGCATGAGACTTGATTTGTGAGAGATTCGTGAATGGGATTTGCTGTTGTAAAAAATACCTTATTTTTTCAATTTTGTCACTGAAAATCACACTTTTTGAAAATATTCGAAACCAATACATTTGCAAGGCTAATTAAAAATAATATCATAGTGTTATTAATGTATAAAATACTTTTGTCTCTTATTGACATCATGCAGGGAGAAAACACTCATACAGGCAATCACTGCCGTTACATGAAAGTAGGATTGCCAGAATTTGACGACTTTTCGAGGCAGTGTTATCAGATTTGGAGAAATATTGCCAACATGTACACTTTTGGAGAATTTCCGAATCTACTAGAATTTTCTCGAAATGCTGACTTGTTTCGATTATACAGAATACGTTCTACAACTTTCTAAGGAGAGTATATAATGGAGTCATCGTTCAGTTGGAGAGAGTGGACCTAATGCGAGTTAAATGGAATCAAGAGAAAAAAAACTAGAAGATGATACACGTAAGTTTGGAATAGCGCTTGATCAGCTGAACATATTTGATACCTGAAGTCTAGATTTTCCATTAGCAAATCACTTGCAGTATAGGGTGTTGCAACCACTTATCCATGTGTCGTCCACCATCTTTGGTTCTTGACTGAAATCTATAACCAACTTTTCATGCACGGATTATTCATTTGTAAGTGCGGATCTTCCTCTTTGGTATCAGAGCGCTCGGGAAATTAGCTCTGCCCTGAAAAGAGTTTTAAAAAAAGGTGAAAACTGCAGCCACATAGTTATCGTATTACCATATTTCGACAGGTTTCACCGTTATTGTTGCTCCTTAGGAGTTGTTACCGGCTGTTTAATCTGAAGTGAAGAAATTTGAAATAACCTAAGATCTAAAACTTGGTAGCGTTCTCTTCGATGTGAGGTGTAATGATACCCTTGCTGACGATGTGCATGTCAATAAACAAAACTTTTGATGACAAATATATGTCAACAGTTAACTTATATCCAAAAATTAGATGTTACAAAATATAAATATTTACATCCAAATCCATAAAATTACCACTGATAGATCCTGATTACCATCATCTACCAGATAGCAACAAACGATGATGCAGCTAAGTTTCAAAATATTCAGTTACTAAGTTATTTTGTATTTTAGGTATTTCATTGGAATAAAACATTTTGTTCACAGAGGACGTTTTAAATCTTCCCCCTGTTCTTTGTCGATCTTTTTGGTTTTTTCTTTAATTTTCTTTTAGAATTTTCATGAGCGACAACCATTTTCCCGTATCTTTATGAGATTTTTGGACAGAGCGTACCTGCTTCTGTTGGTACTGATTCTCTGTCGGATGTAAAGGCACTTTTTGCCTTTGAAATCGATTGTTATATCATTATATCATTTTATTGTGTTTACTAACGAAGTATTTATTTTTTAAATAATACAATTTCCATATATTAATCAAATTCACCAGTTTTCCAGTACGTTTTTCCGTTTAAAAAAATATAATCATAGTGCATTTTAAACCTTTGTTTTGAAAAAGAAAAGCAAACTTCAGTAGGAATTCGATGTCTATTTTTTCAAAAGAAATAATATGTAGTTTTATGATATTAACCACATCCATGAAACATTAGTATGATTTGAATGTTTAGGAAAAATTAAATACATATACTTTAGAAATTTGCCCAACGAATGAAAAGCGATATTTATAAAGGGTGTAGTTCGCTGTCTATTCTTTTAAAATATGTACAGTGTTGTTTTAAAATGTTGAACACATCCACTAAATTTTAGTAAGATTTGCATTTTCAGAAAAAAGTAAATGGATTTTTTTTCATCCTAGAAATGGAAAAAAAGAGGGAGATATGAGAATTTTTATCTTTTGATAGACATTGATGAATGTTAATCATAATAAACCACGCCCCCTATATATCTGCTTAAAATAATTCAAATATTCTCTTTTTGTAATTGCAAGGAAATGAATAGAGTATGGGTGTATTCAGTATGTGTGATTTATTTTTGTATTACAAAAAAATATTTTTTATTTTTATATTTCTTGAAAAGGTAAAGGAAATCATTAAGGGATAACTTAACCATTGGTTATTTAAATTTGTTTTTTTTTTGGAACACATTTTTTAATGTGTTCTTGGAATGAAAAGAAAACCCTTCAGTAATAATAAACAACCCTGCCTATACTACTATGCACCAATAATTACTTTAATATATGACAAATTATTGTGATATAGAAATTTTTGTATTAATACTTGGAACCCAAGTGTAGCGTTTCCTTTTATATACGCACAGCTTGGAATTATCTGCATGACCATTTTGACTTGCCGTAAGATGGCATTATTTAGATCAGCTCACTGACTGGATTAAACTTTAATACAAACTTCTTTTATAGAAAGTCGAGTGTCGTACAGAACAGAGCACCAGGCGCGAAGCGCCTTTAATCTCCAATTTCAATATGTGGTTCTTATCGTCAAACTGTGACATTAATTCAGTGACCCTAATGGGAGGTTCGAGGTTTTTATTTACTACTTTTTTATTATTTGTCCTAGCTCCTAGTGTGGCAGTTTGTTGCACATTTAGAGTTTAAGCAGTTTAGGGGGTTGATGCAGATCTGAGGGTTACCTAGAACTTTTGCAGCTTAGAGTTTTGAACATTAGTCGCGAGTTTTATTTAATATCAGATGTTTAAGGTGGGATTTTTTTAATTCCGATTATCGATGTTTAGAACAGCGCGGGGTCTCTTACGAGATTTGGCCTTGCGATGATCATAGTCATGCAGATTAAATAACAGTTCATTTGGAACGGATGGCAAATTTTTGTAAAATTTAAGCGCTAGCTTTTTAATTTGGGCTCTAACAGTTTTTATTTTGAAGTCATTCCTAATTACCGAGTTCCTTAAATACCTGGGAGCTTTCCTGATAATCCGTAGGATTTTGTTTTGTTTTGTCTCTAGGAGGTCTATCGTTGTTTTACAGGCATATCCCCATACGGGTGCTGCATACAGCATTCCCGGGCGGATGACCGATTTATAAATTAGCAGTTTGTTTTGATGACCGAGATTTCCGTTCCCTATCATTGGATATAAGGCTCCTGTAGTTATATACGCTTTTTTGATTAAGTTCGTTACGTGCTGTTTCCAGGTTAGGTGGGAATCTATCGTTACACCTAGGTATTTAGTAGATTTTTTCGCGCGTAAGGCATGATTGTTTATATACAGTGGCGGTTCTTTTATAGAAAATTGACATTTTTATTATGTATAATTATTTACAAAATTATTAGTGGTAGATAAATATATTCTTTTAAAGTGTATAAAACAATATTGAGTCTAGATATAGCCCATCCTTACAAAACGTGCTCTGTTTTGTGAATATCCACCCACATATGGTCCTGCAACGCATAACTGCAAAAGCATTAATTTGAAGGCAGGCAAAACTAGCAAATTTAAGTTTCATGCATAAGAGTTACGTTTGCTGTCAGCTTTCATATTAAACATTTTATTTCATATAATTTGAAGAAATAAACAAAACCGATTTGTTAATTTCATAAGGAAAGAGTATGGAAGGTGCCCGATTCATTTTTGTAACGCTTAAATTTGAATCGATAATTCTGTTTGCGTACATGCGTGTATGTGTGTTTGCGTATATGCATCCGTATGAGTGCGGATTTTTATGCGCTGCCCGCAAGTCTCTGACTCATAAGTAGCCATTGGTTTGTAACATGTTGAAGACCTCTGCCTCAAAACAACAGCAAGTTTGAACATATATTTTTAATGAAATGCAATAATAGATATGGTTTCTAGTAATGAAGTAACTAATATTTTGGAATGAAAAAAAAATTAAATCAATTTTGAAAACAAAGCTTTTTAAACATCAGCGTAATATTTAAAATAGAAATTCCTACAGAATATTTCAAATTAAAATGAGCATTTAAAATATATGGATTACAGGTACTAAAAGTAATTTTCAATCTTTTTCTAAACTTCACTTTAAAACAGCTCCTAATTTTGTTTAAAAGAACCCTTTTTACACAAACACCGTGGTCTAACACATAAAACACGAGTGTTCAGACCATATGAACCGAAAAATCATGAGTTTGAATCCTGAATGTGCTTTAATGTTATAAAACACATTTTAATTTTATTTTTTGTCACTAAAAATCGCAATTTTTGAAAATATTCCAAACCATTACATCTGCAAGAAAAATTAAAAATAATGCCACAGTGACACGAATGTATGAAATGCTTCTGCCTCATATTGACACCTTGAAAGGAGAAAACACATACTTCTACAGGCAACCACTGTTATTACGGGAAAATAGGGTTGACATAATTTGGAGACTTTTCGGGACAGGGTTGTCATATTTGGTGAAATATCGCATAACGTTGTGACTTTTGGCGAGTTTCCGAATCTACTAGAACTTACTCGAAATACTGACTTGTTTCGATTATTCATACTTTCCATGGAGAGTATATAAGGGATTCACCATTCAGTTGGGTAGGGTGGCCGTGCAGTGAGCTAAATTGAATTAAGAGACACATCAGTGTTTTGAGAATAATATCAGCTATGTCGGGAATTATCTGCGCATTTAAATGCTGTTTTATTTTATCTGACAGTTGTTTAGGGATCTTGTAAGATAGTTTTAGAGATATTCGCAGTTTATTATCCCTGTTTACGCCTATTGGTGTTTTGAAATGAAAATCATTAGTTATCCAGAAATTCGGACTCATTCTTGTTTCCTGAGGGTACACCCACGATTCAAGAGGATATATCGTAACAATATTTTAATTAGTAGTTTCTCAATTATTGCCAAAATATTGTCTGCAAATATTGGTTAAATATTAACAACTCAATACTGGTTGATTGACACACCAATATTGCTGTATCTGGCAGCATATATTGTATGAAATAGTACAATGCCATCACCATAATATAGGCAAAACGTAATACTGCAGAAAAAATGATCAGAAATGTAGAGTAAATGCAAAATGGATATCCTTACATAAATGATTCAAACATATGAATTCGTCTTTGTTGTTCTTCAACTATCATTTAGAGACATTGTGATTTATAGTCATGTTACTGTGTATCTTCAAGAAACTACGATGCAATTAAGGATTATAGGATCAAATTGTCACTTTTAGTAGTTCAAGAATAACAGAAGAGCTTTTGAGGGAGAAAAGTAAACGTCTTTAGTGATGTTATTTGAAATGTGTTCCTTTTAGATAAAATATATTGTGTTTTTAGTAGTTTTTATTATTTAGAGAATATTTATAATTTAAGCATTTTTTATAAAGGAGTTTTAAACCATTTTTTATTCTAAGTGTATTACCATTCACTGTTGTATATTGAGTTTACACTTTTTCACCTTTAGATTAGAAGTAATGATGGAAAAGTATTTATTTCTTAAAATTAATTGAGCTTTTTTTTTACTTATTGATTACTGTTTTAAGATCAAAAACGGTAAAATTAATTCTAAGTGGAATGAAGGTTTACGACTTTTATGACGGTTTTGAATAGAAATATTTCATTCTAATGAGGTTTACGATTTTATTGTGGTTTGTAATATTTTAAAGATATCATGTACAAACTGAACTCCAACAAATACAACAAATAGGTAGTACATAATATAATGATTCTTTATTTGTATATTTTAGTTGGCACGACATAGTTTAAATGTTGAATTCAAAATTAATTAATTGCATTTTTTATTTTCAATTCCATTTATTATGTCTACAATGTAATATAACCTTTATCAAAACTGTAAAACTGATACAGTACTGTAAAACGGCTTGGAAATTGAACTTGGTGAAATTTACAATAAGAACTTTTAATTCCATCCCAGTAGCTCAACGGTAGAACGTCGGCTGGATAGTACAAATTTCCGTGAATTGATTCCCAGTTGGGGCAGCAGGGTTTTTCACAATGGCTACCCTGTAAGTTACTACAAAGATGTCGGAAGTCTGAAAGTGACCCTAGCACGAATTTAGTGGACTCTGAGATATTGAGCGCCTATTTCAAATAGGGAGGACAACGGACACGAAGGAATTTGACCTGGATGATAAAAATAGGACCAGGAAAATAATCAGAGATAATATTAGCAGGAGGTGCCAGTCAGATTGCCAGTTGCATGCCTATCTGACATTAGAGGTTGAAGAATGCAAAGTTTAATTCGACAATAAAATACTGTAATTCCGCAACAATAGATTAAGCGTTGACTGGCAAGTTCGAAGATTCATAGTTCGATTCCCGAATGGGGCACAAAAGTTCTTTACAAATATGAATTCTATCTCATAGTAAATTAAAGAAATCTTTTTACATGCATCACATATTTCTTTACAGGTAACTGTTTTTGGAGCCGATTCCGGTGCGGCTTCAATCATGGCTCTGAGAGCTTCTCAATCAGCCCATGGTCTTTTTCGTAATGCATGGCTATTAGGACCTGCTATAACTTACAATAGGACGTTTGATGATCTCTCTCAGCACAATACAGCATTTTTCTTAACCCGTAGCGGGTGCAGTAACGCCACTTGCCTGCGACACATGACAGCAAAATCAGTTGTAGAGACTTATTTATGGAAAGACGACCCGTCATTTAGGATAAGAGACCAAAATGATTTGCCCATTCAAGGAATATATCCAGAACAGTTAATAGTGCTAGATGGTGAGTAATGTTCTATAGCACTACTATGTAGAATAAATGTGTTTAGATATACACTTATTATCTATGAAAAGCTATTGTATATATATATATATATATATATATATATATATATATATATATATATATATATATATATATATATATATATTATATATATGTATTATATAGTATATGTATATGTATATATATGTATATATATATATAAATTTTCCTAAACTTCTTCACTTTTTTACTTCAATAATTATATTTCTCAAGGAAACAAATTATATTTACAAGTCTCAGAAATTCCACAGGGTGACTGCAGTAGCAGTATGTTAGCTAATTTATACCTTTATCATTATGAAGAGTCTTTTACTTCAATAGATTATACATTTTATAGATATGTTGAAGATCTGATTTGCTTAGTACATTCTGAAAATTATCTCATAGATATAGATTTCTATCCAGACACTTTGGAATTAATTCCTAATGAAGCTACAATTAGTAATAATTTTGGTTTTAAATCTCTTTATTGATCCTTTTAATAGAATTGTTACTAATTTATATGTTAAAAAATACTTATTTATATATATATATATATATATATATATATATATATATATAATAGATATATATGTATATCTAATAGATATATATACTGATATGGGACCTCTTGAATAGGGTATAATGTATAATACGTTATAGCAATTTTGCATGGTCTTGTATGACACAATATTGGATGTACATCTGCATGTAATATGCTATTGTTTGTCATTCAGGTATATGGTTTTAGAAATAGACTTTGTTATTAGTGTTCTATTATGTGTAAATATTTAAATTCTTCTTTAAGTAGAAGCTATGTAATTTTGATAATTTATACTTGTGAACATGTTTCAAACATTATTCAAACACTTTTTAAACATATTTCAAACATTTACTGTAGATGAATTTCGATAGGGCTGGATTTCGACAATTATATCTTATATTTGTTTCTGTATGATGTATATTTACATCTTACATTTTGATACATTCGTATTCCTTTTTGCAATATACCGGCTCTCCGGGAGTGTTGTCACGACGCAAAGCATGCTTAACCGGGGTGAGGGGGTCACAACTCCCCCCGGCCATCTTTTGGTATATTGTTTCCATCCATACCTCTTTTCTTTTTGAAAATATATATATATATATATATATATATATAATATATATATATATATATATATATATATATATATATATATATGTATATATATATATATATATATATATATATATATATATATATATATATATATATATATATATATATGCAATCATGTCCAAAAGTTAAGCATAATACTTAAAATGCGAAAAATTTGGAATTAATAAGGGTACAATGGTTCACAATCAGTTGTGGAGAATCGTGGGACGAAGGTAAATCATTATGCACATACAAAACAGTTCAGTCGACGTCGACATGCAAAAAGCACCGGCGGACGTCACAGCCTCGAGCGGCATGGTCAGTTGAAGAAGATTTTCACAATTGCTGTGGTACGAAGCATTGTTAACAATCAAACAGAACGAAAGGTGCCATAAAGTTGCCATCTGGACATGTTTTTGAAGGGAAGAATTATGGGAATGCTAGAATCCGGTAGATCCCAAACCGAAGCGTTTCGAATTTTGTATGTGCCTCAGTGTGTGATCTCCAGACTGTGACAGAGGTTCCAAACCACTGGAGATGTTACCCGGCGACCAGTACCAGGTCGGCCCAGGGTACCAACCGCTGGAAAAGACCGATATTTGGCGATAACTGCGCGACGTCAGAGGAACCGTTCTGCAGGACAACTGTGTTCAGCCCTGACAACCGCCACAGGAGTCACTGTTTCGAGACAAACTGTTTACAGGCGACTCAGATACGCTGGTGGTCTCTACGCCAGGTGACCAGCAGTTTGCATCGTCCTGATGTCTACACAGAAACGCGCGCGTTTAAGTAGAGTTTGGAACATCGGCAGTGGAGTGGACAACTGTGGGGAAATGGCATGTTCAGTGACGAGTCCAGGTTTAGCCTGCAAAATGAATATCGTCGTACCACTATCTGAAGAGAACGTGGAACGCGTTTTCACACTTGAAACATCACGAAAAGACATCGTTTTTCGTTAGGGGGGTCATGGTCTGGGCAGCCAGCATGATGGACGGCAGCACAGATCTCCTCATCTTTGAGGCGGGGTCGGTAGCAAAGATACAGAAACGAAGTCCTTGAGCCTACCTTCGGTTATTTTGAAGTGCTGTTGGTCCTGATCTCATATTCATGGATGGTAACACGCTTACTCGCCGTGCGGCCTTGGTCGACGACTTTCTTCAAACTGACGGTATCGAAGACATGCAGTGGCCTGCCAACTCTCCTGATCTGAATCCAATAGAGCATGTGTGGGATATGCTCGAGAGACATCTTGCTGCCCCCACTACCCACCAAGCTCCATTCCGGGATTGAAAACTGCTGTCTGTGAGGCTTGGAACTTTTTGAGCACGCAACTCATCCAAACCCTCATCGAAAGTATGAGAAATCTTTGTGCAGCATGCGTGGCTACCCGAGGTTTCCACACACCGTATTACACTGCAGCATCACATTGTTTTAATCATTCTGATCAGTGAGGTTGACATCCGTATTGTGACCCTTTTTCTTTCAATCCTTTTCTCTGGATATTAAGAGTCGTTTCTGTCCTTGTTTTGTATTGTTTTTTCCTTCTATAACCCTATTACACCCGCATACAGCGTTTCCCTTTCATTCCGATGTAGATTTCCTGAAATTTTCCCATAAACAGTAACTATGCTTAACTTTTGGACATGAGTATATATATATATATATATATATATATATATATATATATATATATATATATATATATATATATATATATATATATATATATTGGCAAATAAAATATGTTACGTATTTAACATATGAGATTTTTTTTTTATTTTTAGATGAAATACTACAAAGTTCTCCAACGGAAGCACTTGAAGCGGGTGAAGGCATGGATATGCCAACTTTGGTAGGTGAGTAGTTTGATTGTGTTTTATTACAAATCATATTAAACACTGCATATCCTGCAAGGCTGACTATATACTTTCCGTGATTATTTTACATCGCACTATGAATAGAATAAAATAGAGAAAAGTTTTTTCTACATATCAATGTTTTAATTTTTCTCTGAAGGAAATCCAGTTCAATGTTTTATCTTAATATGTAGTTTTGTCTTCTCCTGTAATATACAGAAATTATTCTGTACTCCAGTAAATTTTGGATGAAGTTTTCAAGGAAATAAATGACCGGCTTAATTAAAAAAGAACGGCGTGTTTTTTACCATCTTAACACTTTTCGAACGCATGGTGAGTGATGTATGTGCATTCATGTACATTAGTGCGTCTATGCATGTATGTTTCAGTTGAAGACATTCATAGAGTGCATTCTAATTTATAAAATTTCATCGAAATCTATTAAGCATTTTAAAGGATACATAGTTAGAAAGCGTATTTTGAAATGTTAAACTTTAAAGTAAACGAACCGATAAACAGAAAAAATATATTTCCGATATAATACTCATTATTCCGGAATTTTGTATTTAATTGTCTAACCTACATCGTAACATTTTCTGGAATTAACCTCAGTATCTGAAAATAAATTGCTTGGTTCAGGATATATTTAAGTAAGAAGTTTACACTGAAATTTTCCAAGCTGTCTAGGAAAGCCTGTATAAGGGAAAATTTCTTAAGAATGAAGAGAGCTATCCGTGTTTTGAATGTAACTGCATAGGAAATCATAATGACACTATACGGTTTGATAACGTACGTGAGGGGGGGATGGGTTAACCCTCCTTTTTCATGAGGGGGGGCTATCTTGCTCTTTTTAGGGATAGAAAGAAAGTTAATTGCAAAGTTGTAGGGCGTTGCTGAATTAGTATAAATATGTGTTTGTCCGATAGAAAGGACTGCAAATAATTGTCCAAAAAATATATTTTTAAAAGCATGGGATTCTTTTAACTTCAAAATTGTCTGGCGACAGTTGTATAACAAACAATTTAATAAATTTAGCTCCAACTATTTCATTTGACAGGTGGTTTTTCGGTAAACTTAGAATCGAAGTTAGAAAAATAATCGACGTTAGAGAAATACCGAAGTTAGAAAAATATCGAAGTTAGAGAAATCGAAGTTAGAAAAATAAATAAACTAATGTGAGATTGTAGGAACATTCCATCTGCAACATTGTATCCTTATCCTAAGTGCTTTTGTTTTATGCGTTTCCCAATGCAAGGTATCCCCATCGTTTAAATACGTTTGACGGGGAGCAATTTAGAGTGAATTTCCGCATTTTCTAGATTTCAATGTTCTTTTCAGTTTTTCTCTCCGTACAAATACTTTTTTAAACTAATTTTGCAAAGCTGTACAACTTTGAAATTTTCCTCATTTTTAAAATGGAATAAGATAGCGCCCCCCCCCCATAAAATGGGGATTCCCCCCCCAAAGTTGTATTGTCGTATAGTGCCATATGGGTTTCCTAACAGCTGCATTAAAAAATTCAGGATTACTCGCTTCGTTCTCGAGAAATTTCCCCCAAATAAGAACTTTTGTAGACACTCTGTCTATCAGATGGGCCTCTAGGTATATACGAGGCTCGTCCACAAAGTAAGTTTCCCTGGGGTCGTTTACAGAAAAGAAACACAATTTCATGGAAATATTTATTGCAACAGATACAGCAAGTGTTCAGCTATTTTTCAACATATTCACCATCGGAATTGAGATATTTGTCATACCGTGAGACCAACTTTTGAATACCTGTGTCATAGAAGTCTGCCGCCTGGGATTTGAACCACTGTGTGATAACCATCTCTGCCTCTATGTCATTCTCAAAACGCTGACGCTGACCGGACAGGAGGTGTAGGAAAAGATGGAAATCACTGGGAGCGAGGTCCGGGCTACCGGCACTAAACATCCCGCGCCGCTTGTTCTGAATGGCCCGTCGCAATTTCTGCAATGTTTCGCAGTAACGCTCAGCAATCACCGTCTCACCTCTGGTCAGGAATTCGACGTGAAGAACGCCCCGTCTGTCCCAGAACACCATGCACATCACTTTCCGCGCCGACAATGTCTGCTTGAATTTCGTCCTACAGGGAGATCCACTGTGACGCCAATGCTGCTTTGTTTCTGGGGTAATGTGGGCATAATGCGTTCCTGCACAAGCTCCACAAGGTCGTCCGTAATGATGGATGGCCTCCCACTGCGCTTCTCATCATGCACACTTTGTCGACCTGCCGAAAATTCTCTGCACCAGCGACGCACCATCTGCTGGCTCATGACGTTAGGCCCATAGACCCGGCACAGCTGACGATGAATTTCGATCGGCGCTATGCTCTGTGCATTCAAAAATTTTATCACTGACCGCACTTCACAGTCGGCGGGAGCTGGAATAAGAGCCTTCATCTTCAACAGCTGCAGCGATGCGACTGGGAGAACGCGGGAAGTACCGTTAGTGCATGCGCCATGCTACGTCATTTTTCTATCATGTACGCACAGTCGTTTCGCGCAATATAAGGTTTGCTAGCTGTGGGACGAGTGGGAAACTTACTTTGTGGACGCGCCTCGTATGTAGATGTGTCTGTGAAATGTGGATGTGGCAAAAAAAGGAATGTAGGCAAAATATTTTCTAATTTGATAGCATAAACAACAAATTGAAACTATATAGTACATTTTTACTTGTATGAGTATAATTGTTTTTTTAAATTTTAGATTTTTACTAGTTGTTTCTGAGGGCAAACTGATCGTTTATTAAAAGAACACTTAGAAAAGTTTTGATATGCCTGCTATAAGCCTGCAAGTAAGCCCACTCAGCTCCTTTTGACCTGGTGTATGCTAAAGTGTCTCGGTACATGCTCGCATATACACGGTCAGGTCACGCCTAACGATATGTCCCCAATAATAATGAAATTGAATTGATAAGACCAAAAGTAGATAAATATGCATGGTGTGTGTTCGTCTTTAAAACGTTAGAATTCAATACTTTATAAACTCATTTACACACTTTAAAATACATATTGTTACGAAATTGCAAAGTTATCTGAAGTTTCTTTCCCCCCCCCCCAACACTTTCGCCTCTTTCGAAGACCAGGCGGAGAAAAAAAACCGTACATGCAAACTTTCCTATGATGTGAGACCAGGGTTGCCAGATGCTAAAGTCTGGAAAGGGTTTCCAGATTTGGTGATTTTTTGCCTATTTGGTGGCATTTTGTGACTTTGCGAAGATTCGAGGAACACCTCGACATCTCCAATATTCTACGATATAAGAGAGATTTCCAGAAGTTTCTATAGGAGTCCATAACATGAGTCATAATTCCTTTGGAAATCAGTTGACGAGATACGAACTACGTTAAACTGTGGCTTTCGTCAATGTTTTGAGAATAATAGTGGCTGCTTTGTGAAATGACTCTCGTTACTGGTTTGATAATTGTATCAGTTATTTTGTAAAATTAGTGGAGCATTTAACTGTTGTTTTACAGTATATTGACTCTTTTTACTCTGTGCTTGTGAATAAACGTGTTAGTTATCCAGAAATTTGGACTCATTCTTGTATTCTAATGGCACATCCTCGATTTCAGAGGATAAGTCGAACCAAATGTAAATAAATATACATGCTGAATGTTCACTTTTTAAAACAATGGAATGCAATACTTCCTAAAAATATTTACTACACTTTAAAATACATATATTAAATGTATCAATGTAGTTATTACGATATTGAGTGCAGATATTACAACAATAAGATTACACCTTTCTGGTAGGTCGGACGGTCTGGGTTTCAACAACAACAATAAGATTAAAAAAATGACATCTTGATACAACTGTACGTAAAATTTGAGTCTTCTTTCAGACGCACTTTTAGAGGCATTTGCTTCATATGTTTAAATATTTATAAAAGTTTTTATTGAGTTTTTACTAGTTAACTGTTCAAGAGATAGAGTTTCTATTGGACACTAACAATGATTTGAGGGCGAGGAATTAAATTGAGGAAAACACTGCTCATATACACATTCTACAGAAAACAATGTATCCATAAATATAATTATAGTTGTACTCGAATACTACATTTTTGTACTTCATAAGGAGATCCAGAAAACAAATAGCTATAAAATAATTATTTTCTTAACTGTAAAAAATAAGATAGAGATTTTAGAATTAAATGACGTATACCGTAGTATTTTAAAATGATAATATAACATAATACTCGTACTGCAGTTTTCATGTTCCGCTATATCTGTATTGTTTAAAGATACTTTTAACTAAACAGTAAGTGCTTTGATCTCCAAATGCATTTTTTCACGGTATGTCAACTTCAAGAGTGTGTATCTAAAATTACTTGTAAGGAGGTATATAAAATTTTATACAGACCAACGGGTCAAACCGCCCCCGATCGCTATGTTAAGCCCTGTAACTCGATTAGCTAATTGGAGATCTACGCCCCCTAATCGCTGGCGCTTAAAATTGACCAAAAAAAAATTTAAAAAAAAACGATTTAAAAGTGTATAAGCATAGAATAACATATAAACTAAAACAATATAAACCAAAAAGATCAATCATGCATAAAGCATTGATTATGAAACACTTTCCAACTACAATAAAATTTTATTTAAACATCTCTAAAATGCAATACATTCAGCGGTGATATATTTAAAATTATCACAATACTAGAATAATTTATTATATTTGAAAAAAATCAACTTTATTCAAATGACTTCATCGAAATATAAAACACATGGCTCTCTATATATAATCAGTAAATATTTCATATATAAACATTTATTCCATTCCTTTCATTTAGCGGTGATATTTTTAAAATTATCACAAAAGTACAATAATTTATTTTACTTAATATCTTAATCCCATGAAGATAAATGTACTATCTAACTCCATGTTTAAAACTTTATCGAAAATGGCTATACTATAAAATCGTTTGCTTCTCTATGTAAAATCAATGACCATTTCATTCATATAAGCAACATTCCAGACTCCAGAGCTAAATAATTTTGCGTTAAAAATTCAGCAATTCTTATACGACTCATCTTGCAGCTTGTTGTGTTTGCATTCTTCATTCGTAAAAATTAGGCGTCGTTGTAGATACAATCAAAGTTTGTTGATCATTTAAACTAAAAAATATTGTAATTGCATTGGA